>CAEGAF010073520.1:0-10760 GCA_903067075.1 Micropoecilia bifurca | reverse complement strand
ACATAATTATCGCGGTAGAAGCCATTTGTTTGTTAAATACTTAATGAAACATATTTACCGTGTTTGATGTTTGTTGTGAATGACTTATAGGCCTACTTTTGTCTGAATGTTCAGAAACTACAACAGCTGTAAAACGCCATGAGAAAGGTAAACAAAGGTTAAACAACCTGAACTCAAAACCACTCGCACATTTTCTCTCTCTCTCTCTCTCTCTCTCTCTCTCTCTGTCATTTATGCATACACGTTGCCATGGCAACCTCCTGCGCTCTCCAAGCCGACCAGAGATTATGTTCACATAATAACATAATATCGTTACGATATTAGGTGTGCAGGTTGATATTTATTTTGCGATTACTAAGCTCCCCTGAACACAGCGGAGGTTGATTAGTTCATTTTAATCTCCTGCTCTGCTAGTTATTTTTGTAATGGAACCGAAACGCACAGAATTGAGCAACACCTTGTTGAAACAATAATCACTGAGATTATTATTGCTGTTGGGTCATTAATTTGAAAACGTTTTGTTGATTTTTTTTGTTCTTCTTTAATAAAGTTACCAACGTTTTAAGCTGATCTCAGCGTCTTGGCGGCGTTCAGTTTGTCACTCGACTCAAAACCTGCAGCAATCGGCATGTTGCACCGCTGCTCTAGCAAAGCAGGAACAGTTCAGGAACAATATGAAATGGGAAAAAGTTATTTATTAGCACTTCTCCATTGAGCTCTGCCATCTCAGTGCTGGTTGCTACCTCCTGAAGGAGATCCATCCAGGAGTTGTTGCTGACGGTTCTCTTCACGTTCCCCTTCTTCCAATCAGTGATCAGATGTTATAGCTTATGTTATGGCACATAAATGTAGATGAATAACAATGTGACAGTTACATACAGAGAAGGAATTATTTAAAACGGACATGTTACTTTATATGTATACAAACACATTTTTTTTACCATTCAGTTTTAGACCTGTACAGACATACAGCCATGGATAAAATACCACTTTCATTTTGATGATGTTTATTCCTCATTTTTATGTCCTGTAGTTGGTTTCTGATTGTAACTTCTGATTCGGGAAATGCCTAAAGGGCAATTCCAACGAATTTTTCACTACATTCTTTAATCTACTCTAGTTAGAAAACTACAACACCTACACTCTTCAAATCTGGACTAGATTATTCTCAACGAGCAGCAAAATAATTAAAACCAAGTTTGGGTTTTATGAAACCTTTTTGATATTTGTAAAATTTCAATAAATGTTGATTTCATCACTTCTTTTGCACCTGGATTACTCTAGTTTGCTCCAGTTCCGGAACTACAATAGCTAGATACTTCAAAATTGGATTAGATTATTCTGTTTAACCGACTAAAAAATTTGAGCAGAATCGAAAGAAAAGTCAAAATAGTCAAGTGTTTTAGTATGACAAGTCACATTTAAAACCATTACAAATACCAAACTTGTAAATATTTTTATTTCACAGCTTTTCTTTGATTTCAGAGATTTTAATGTATCTCTAATTCTGCTTGTAGTTTCATGAGAAGCTCTTCTCTCTCACTTCCAAAAAGAGATTCAGTTAAATTATTTATTCTTTTTTATACATGGTGGAGTTTTTTGGGGGGATTCTCATATAGATTCAGTCACTTTAATTCTCTTACATCTCCTCTATTTGGTCATGTTCAATTTGTTCCAATGCCTAATTCCTGTCTAGGGCTTTTGTGTTTTCCGGTGCATTTATGGATGCCTGAATTACATCTAAAAATATAATGTTAAAAACTGCTTCCTAAAACCACAAATATTTACTTTACATTTTAATGAAGATAATTTGCAAATCTTTCCTTTTTCTTTATGCTAATATGTTTCATTATTTCAGACCCTGCTTCTCCTCACCCATTTCTACCTGTCTTTGTTCTGACTAGTGGACCTTTAAACAGCAAATTTCTTTTTTAAAATGGTTTTTTGAGTAAATGGTCTTTTTGCACAAGTTAATAATCTTAACAGACAGGTAAAACTGAAAGGGATTGCATGCAGGAAAAGGGAACAGAACCCCTGATAGCTGCATCATTGACTGTCTTCTCATATGGTGTCATGATGAGGTCGTTTTAAATATTTTGCTATTAGAGCAAAAAAATCTAGTCTGGGTTTGAAGTGTCTGTGTGTTGGGGATTTGGAATTAAAGCAGTTCAGATGCATAAAAAGTGGTGAAATTCAACCTTTATTGAAGTTTCACAAATCAAATAAAGGTTTCACAAATCCCAAACATGGCTTTAGATATTCTGTTATTACTTGAGAATAAACTAGTTGAGGTTGGAAGAGTATTGGTGTTGCAGTTTTTTAGTAGACTAGATTAAAGGTGCCCAATATAGTGAAATATTAGTTTTTAATTGCCCTTCAAGCATTTCCCAAACGAGAAACTGCAATCGGAAACCAATTTCACCATTGCGAAGCCCATGGCGTCATCGAAGCTGGAAGCTGCCACTACTAAGGTGTGGCAGATCCACTGGCTGTTTTGTTTTGGGGGTTTTTTCTAAATAAAATCCTTAATATTCAATTTGACACAGTAGCTGTAGCATGTCACCAAAGCTAGAAGCTGCCGTTATAAAGCTGCCGGCAGCTGTGAAATGTTGTAGCATCTCATAAAAACAGGTCCACTGGCAAGTCATGGCAAGTTGTGGTAGGTGTCACCAGAAGTGCCACTTCACTGCCACGATTTAGCTTGCTGTCTCTCAAAAAAGCAGGTACCAGGCTCGAAAAAACGCTAGTGGAAACGCTTGCAAAGCAGACCTAGTAGAGTGGAGTCAAGCCCATAACAACCAGTGGAAAGGGGATATTATTTCCATAAGCATGCAGCATCAGTCCTAATCAGTCGAGTGAGTTACTGCGTCTGAGAGGGAGCTGCCTCATCTGGAAGACTAGAGCCGCGCACAGAAACAAGTTGCACCTAAACACACACACACACACACACACACACACACACACACACACACAATCATGCACAAGCTAGGGATCCAAGTTATTAGAAAAACATGTGATATGTGATAAAATTGAAGAACATTACAATGTGACTTGCAATAAATGCAACTTATATCAAACAAATAGTTTTAAATCATTGTCTCATTGCATTTTTAAAGCTCTCATTGGACTGATTCATTGTATTTATTTTACTTAATCAGGAAGAAAAACTCATTGAGAATAAAAAGTATCCTGACTACACAGCAACACTATGATTCATATTTTGAACTCCAAGGAAATGTTTTTGGTAAGCAATGCAGGCTGCTGAAGTAAAGATTTGGTGCAAAACAACAGTTTTGTCAAATTGCTCTATTCTCATGGTTTGGGTCTAAACTCCATGCATGTTATGAACCCACATTCAAGCTCTGTATCCTTTGAATTTTAACTACTTCAACATGCTACTACGAGCTGCACAGTCCTGGACGTTTCTGCCCGATCAGGTGGTCTCCACCCTCTGTGTTCATTCTGGATGTTTACTCCGTGTTGCAGAGGGCTGGTTTTCTGTGACACCAGAGAAGATTGCTGAGCACATTGCCCTCAGGGTGGAACAGAGCTTTGCTGACTCCGAGGTGGTGATCGATGCTTTCTGTGGTGTGGGAGGAAATGCCATCCAGTTTGCACTCACTGGAAAGAGAGGTGAGCTTACTATTTATTTTGTGCTCTTTTGATTTCACATCCCAGTAGAGGGAACTTTGCATTCTGGAGAATATGAATAGGAAAACATTGGGTTTAGCAATTCTTCTGTTGAACACTTTGAACTGCCCTAGGAACACGGAATATGTAGTTTGTTCCCTGTGTTGCTATGTCAACCCTCTACAGGACAGAATTGCCCCTACATTGTGCAAGTGTTGATTTGATTTTTTTCTTTCATTTTAATTTATTATTTTGTTTTTTAATTATTGTGCTCTGTGGCTTTTCTAGTCTTGGCGATTGATATAGATGCAGAGCGGCTGGCCATGGCTCGGCACAATTCTGTGGTCTACAATGTTGTTGACCGAATTGACTTCCTTCAAGGAGACTTCCTTCAGCTGGCGCCCCGCCTGCGTGGCGACGTAGTCTTCCTGTCCCCACCATGGGGCGGACCGGACTACTTGAATTCGGATGTGTTTGACATTCAGACCATGATGGAACCTGATGGATATCCTTTAAAGTGATGCCAGTTGAAATGTTGTATTTGGTCACTTGCTTGAAGAATGTACCAAAAACTGTGGCTAAACTCTTTTACTGTTTAACACATTAACATTTTTTTAGTCATTTAAACTCCTAAAAGTTAGTAGTTGGAGGGAGTCAATTTTATCTCCCTCCAAGCTTTCTCCCCTCCCTCCCCTCTCTCTCTTCTTTCTTTCCCTCCTCCCCCTTTCCTCCCCTCTCACCTTCTCTCCTTCCATTCCTACTCTTCTCCCCCATTCCACCTCCCCCTCCCTCCATTCTTCCCTCCTCACTCCCCATCTCTCCCCACTCACTTTCTTTCTTCATCATTCTATTCCTATCTCCCCTCTCTCCCCCATTACTCTTCTCCTCCCTTCCTTCTCCCCCACTTTACCTCTCTCTCCCCTTCCTAACCACTCACCAAATCCTCATTCTTATCCTAACCTCACCCTTCTTCTGACCTAAACCTAACCACCTCCCCCATTTTCTCCCCCCCTACTAACCCCTCACCAAATCTTCACTCTTATCCTAACCTCACCCTTCTTCTGGCCAGATTCTCTGCAGCCCACACAGCACATACAAACCAAAAGGTGGCGCCCTGGAGCACCGCAAGCACCATACGCCAACCATAAAGATGGTCCCTGTTGCTCAAGGTGGTTCCTGATCTCTTGTGAGACTGCACTACCTTTGAGGTATCCAAGTGGGTTGGAACCAATCGTGTTGGGCCCACAGACCCAAAGAGTGAAATCACTCAAACCTAAAGAGAATATTTTGAAGTGAAGTAGATTGTTTTTATAGCACATTATAGCAATAAGGCAGTTCAGTTTTTCCATGATAAAAACATAATAGAATTAACCAATATTAGAATTCATAATAGACATTCCTGTCGGTGAAAATTGTCAGCTTTGTATCAAAGAACTGAAATAAATCATCTTATTGATAAAGATTTGTTTTCATCCTTAACCAGTGATACCTTCAGGATATTCAGCCAAGCCAAACGGATAACAGAAAATATTGTGTATTTCCTGCCTCGCAACGCAGATATGAATCAGGTATATGTTTTCCTAATGTGCTTATGTGTTGCATTACAGAATTTAATATAAAAATAAACCGCCTTCTTATACAGAAATATTGCATACATTGTCTCAAATGCTTAGAATATATGTTGTCAAAGTGGTTCCTTATTTACACCAGACCTGGCATGATGAAGGATCCCTGCAGATGTTCACAGCCTCAGCAGTGACCAAAATAAATGCAAATCAGTTTTGCATCAAATGAAGCCCTTCTTTTTGTACATATAGTTGAAATTTTGAAAGTTTCCATAAACTTAAGAGACATTTTTTTCTTACTATTTCAAGTTAATCAGATCAAATTTTTCTTGTTTTAGAATTACCAAAGTTTCTTTATTTCTTTGCCAAATTCCACAATAATGGGAGAAGGAATGGGTAAAAAAATATATATATTAATGTCTTAAAAATTAAAAATTTATATAATGATCACTGTCTCTCCAAACAATTAGAGAATCCCAGATGATGATGTCACAGCTTTGGAGAAGCCTGATAAGTTAACTGACACATTAAGTTAATTGGAGGTGAACCTGTGATGTTACAGTCAAACTATGGAGCTGCACCAGAGAATTCACAATTTCCAGATGCCTGAAGGTGCTGCATTCTTTTTAAGTTTGTCAACTTCTGGTTTCAACTATAGAAACACACCTTTCAACTTCAGAATAATTTAAAAAGGCCCAAGATTGATCCAGATGGGTTTCAGGTCACAACTCAAATAAACTCAACAATTTACTGAAAACAGTTTGATCCCCTACTCAACCTTTCTAATCAGTTTGTTGAGTCTGTTTGAGTTTTTCACCTTCATTGCAGCACCCCAGCACATCACTGCATTGAAGATGGAACTAGCCACTGATGACTGATAGAACATGAAGAGCATCCTACTGCAGATGTTAAAGGACCTGAGCTTCTGTAAAAAATATTCTGCTCATGGCCTTTTTGTAGAGCAGATCAGTGTTTGTAGTCCACTGTAGCTTCCAGTCTAAGGTAACACCAAAGTACTTGTAAGATTGAACCTGTTCCACATCTGCCCCTGAGATGGAGATTGGGAGTAAATGTGTTTTAATAACAATAAAATGATATTCTGCCCTTTGCCCTCTCTCAATAATGAAAGAGGGCATAAGGCACACTAACTATGTGACCTACAGTAGGTGTGAAAAATACAATGTTAAAACAAATATTTTCATGTTTGCAAAAAAATACATTTGAAAGGTTTTAATGTAAAATTCAACATTGTGATTATTAGAAAGCATTTTTGTTTTCTAATTCCATAATACCAGAAACGTTCACACATAGTTAAACAGTGAAGCCGGGTTCGCTACAGTGGTATTATTGTATTATTTTAGCAGTCAGGGAGAAATAATATCTAGTGTGGACTTATAGTCATGGTACAACCAATGTAACACGAGATGAATTCTTCATGTAATAACAGGAGAGCCAAAGTGTTGAAATGTGCAGATAATGAATTATTAGTGAATTAATCAACATCTTCTTGATTGGGGAACTCTAGAAATGCTTTTGATGTAACATTTATTTTTGAAAGCGCTGGATTAATAAACATAATAAATTTAGACTCAATAAAAATTAAAATCAGTAATCAGGATCCATGAGTTTTCAGACCATTTTACCTCTTAGAATCAATTATTTCCTTGGACCTTTACTAGTTGACACTAAATCAATCTAAATTCAGTGTGTATATTTTTTACGCGTTTTTAATTTGTACACTGAACATTGATCAGGATCCTTTGTTGTGCTTGAACTAAATAATTCATTTAAAAAAACAATAGCACATAACATAAAAATTTCAGTGGTCCAGTAACAAAGCTGTAGAGGAGAAGCTTCACAGACCTGAGTGAAGTTGGCCCAAATTTGGTGTCAAACATTTGTGCTACATTTGTGCTGGTTTGAGCAGAAAAAAATGTAGTTTGTGCAACTTTGGCTTTGAAGATATTAAAGTTTAAAGGTCAAAAGGTCAACCAACCCTCCCGCCTCCCACACACTTTCATAATATCAAACAAAATAGGTGTCAACCAGCTTGGCTATGTTTGTGCTGGTTTGAGCAGAAAAAATGTTCGTCTGTGCTGCTGTCATTCTAAAAATATTAAGAAAAATGTTTCTAGAGGTCATCAAAGGTCAATTTTCTTTTATAAACAGTTTGTGCTAGTTTACGCTAGATTGTGCACTGATTTGAAGTCGTGAAAATAAGTATTGATGACTCTCGATCATAAAATTGAGAAGGAAACAGCAGACTAGTTAGCATATGTTTTGATCTAATCCTACTTTTTGTAGTTCTACAGTACAGTTTGTCTAATAGCACCCTCTGGTGATCAGAAACTAAAATACAGGTGACTGAGTGTGTTTTGGGAGGTGTACCAGTACATTCTAGATAAGACCTAGTTCCAAGTGAATTTCATCAACGTTAAAATTAAATTAATCATGTTCATTGGTTAGCACTTAACAATTTCGAATTAAATTCACAGATCCAACATGAACTGATTTTTGACATTTAATGACCTCTGGAAACATTTTTATTAATATCTTTAGAATGATAGCAGCACAAAGGAAAAATTTTGCTGCATAAATGTAACTGAGTTGATTGATACCTATTTTGTTTGACTTATTGAAAATCGGTGGCCTGATTGACTTTTTGACCTTTAACATTTCATCAATATCTTCAAAGCCAAAGCAGCACGAATGAGTCTAAAAAATACTTGTGCACTCATAACTGGATGTGTGTAAATGCAGTATTGTGTGTGTGTGTACCAGGTGACTTGTGCGTACTTTTTCAACATTTATAGGCATAGGAGAAGATTTATTTTATTTTTAAGGTTTAAAAATCCAGTATTACACACGCACAAATCTTTTTATGCACACACAGATATTTTTAAGACTATTTTCACTCCATACTTCACCTACATGTAGCAACAGCTTGAATGCATTAAAAATGTTCTAATATTTACATCCATGTCTCCTTTATCACAGGTCGCCTCTTTGGCAGGTCCAGGGGGGAAAGTCGAAGTGGAGCAGAACTTCCTTAACAGCAAGCTTAAGACTGTAACTGCTTATTTTGGCCACCTGATAAACCCTGATGCCTAGCATTTGTCGCTTAGGATTTCGTTTTTATGTCTTGTTTTAAATTTTCTCTGCAGAAATCCTAAAAGTCAGGTGAAAGCTTGTTTTATAGGTGCATTTTATCCTTCTTTTTTTTTGTACTTCTAAACCCATTAAAGGTTTTATATTAAGTTACTTTTTGTAAAATTATTTTTTGAATTGCATGTGATTGGGTAGAAAATGTTTAGGACAAATTTGTATAAAAACATGAAGTATGTCTTTTATAGGTTGTAAATGCAAGACTTTAAACATTCCAACAGTTTTATTAAACTTATCTGTACACTTTATAAGGTGATGCAATGTGAAGACGTTAATTGTTATAATCAGATCTCAAACCCTGAATGTGGTTTGGGTTGTTTATTAGGCTCAGCAACCTACTAAAGAAGGCAGGTTCTGTTCTGAAGATGATGATGCAAAGAAGGATTCTTCATAAAATCCAGAAAGTTATGGACAACCCTGACCATTCCCTTCATGAGACTGTTATCCAACAATACCATGTATTCTTCAGGCTTCTTTTGAACACATATTTAAGCATCTACAATAACTCTTTGAAGAGGCTTGGATAGTAGTTTTGAACTGAATTAAGTTGAATTGTGCACTGAGACAAGACACCTCAGCGTTTTGTCTCAGCATTTCATTTTAAGAATAGAAAAGGATTATCAAGTTTGGGGACAGAAGGGTAACTGCCTGTTTCTTAGCTAGCAAACATGAAACACAGTCATGATGAGTATGCATTTAAGTAGTGCAGTTTATAACGGACAGCAAGAGCATCATGTAGTTCACCACATAATGTATACAACTGTATGTGACAAGTCAATGATCCTGATTCAACTGTGTTCTGCTGATTCCAGGACAGAAGAACTGGAAATGTAAGGCTTTCATACCTGCAGAAACTCCAATATGTAATATGCTTTATATATTTATGACCACAACCTGATATCTTGCCTCTTCCTTGTGCCCCTAATAGCGTTTAGGATCTTGGTGAATAATTTTGATAAGCTCATCAGTAGAGGAAATGCTGGTCTCAGCGTCATGGTGGAGTTCAGATTGTCATCTGCCGAGATCGACATAATAAGCAGCCCTGGCCTAAAGTATATACCGAGATGAAATTTAAATCATACTGAAATTTCAGTATATTCACTTAAGCAAATTTAGGTATATTTGAAATATACAAAAAAAATTCTTCACTAGGGTACCTACCACTTCAATGATTGTGTGCACACTAGGACACTCCTTGTGGCTCTGATTGGCTCTTGATTTGGGAGCAGAGTGTTTTTCTAAATGCTATTAGCTTCATTAAAAAAGAATAATTATTTTAAAAAATCAACAAAACGTGTTAAAATTAATAATTTCAGTAATTATTGTTTGAACAAGGTGTTGCGCAATTCAGTGCGTTTCGGTCCTATTAGCAAAAAAAAGGGACTCAAAGAGAGTCTGACGATCAGAGCAGGAGTTTAAATTAACTACTCAACCATTGCTGTGTTCATGAGAGGCTTATTAATAATCGAGGAATAAATATTAAGCCTGGAAACCTGATATTGTAATGGACTGACTTGTCTTTTTAATGTAATGTTTTTTAACAAAGACTATTTTAAAGGTTTGTCTTGTGCCCTAACTGACGAAGGTCCAAGACGTCTCCAGAGCATCATCCTCAGAGCTGCAGCACCAACAGATGAAGCTGCAGGCAACAGAGTATTATCTACAGCACGGGAGCCCAAAGTGGATCCTGGAGGCCCAAAGTGGATCCTGGAGGCCAAAGTGGATCCTGGAGGCCAAAGTGGATCCTGGAGACCCCAAGTGGATCCTGGAGGCCCAAAGTGGATCCTGGAGACCCAAAGTGGATCCTGGAGGCCAAAGTGGATCCTGGAGGCCAAAGTGGATCCTGCATCCTGCGTGTTTTAGTTCTCTCCCCTGTTTAACACACCTGGATCAAATGGCTCGTTAAAAGACCTAAGAACATTGACAAGCTGAAAAGGTTGTTTCTATAATCAGGGACCAACTAGTCGGTCCCTGATCTACAGACTTTGTCAGGAGCAGAGAGTGTTGCCTTTGACGACGACTTCAGTAGTGACTGATAATAGTCATAAGAGAAATTGTAGTTAATTTAATAGTTTGTTACTAGTTTTACTTCAAGTGGAATAATAACACTTGTGCTTATGTTGAGCAGTTAAAAATGGCTACAACACTACGTTAAGCGTCTCCATGAATCTGTAGTAACTAACATAACAAAGACATCTGTTTGTATCTTCTACTTTTATTTTCTTTTTTTATTAATATATGCAGCTCTGACTTATTTCTTAATCCAAAAAAATGCACAAAGTGTGAACTGGTGGAATAATTTCTTATCCTTGGTCATTTGAATGCAGTTCACTTTGTCAATGTCTTTATTAAAAAGAAATAAGTAAAATAAGATTTGAGTACTTGTCAAAGTGATTTTTT
>CAEGAF010073489.1:0-14843 GCA_903067075.1 Micropoecilia bifurca | reverse complement strand
GAATAATGTAGTCCAGGTTTGAAGTGTGTATGAGTTGTATTTTTTTAATTAGAGCAGTTCTAGTATGAAAGAGATGCCAAAAATGTTTGATTTTTGACATTTATTGAGTTTTCACAAATCAGACAAAGTTTTCACAAATCCCAAACATGGTTCTAGATATTCTGCTATTAGAGCAGAATAATCCAGTCCAGGTTTGAAGTGTCTATGTATAGTAAATTTTGAACTACACTCGATTAATGATGCAGAAGATAGTGAAAAATTAAGTGGAATCGCCCTTTAGCTATTGGAAGCTAGAAATGGAAACCAGCTTCAGCTTCGTCTGGCAAACTAAGTCCAACCTGATTCTCCTTCTGGTGGAAGTTAGTGAACCTGCTTCATTTGACTAGTGTTCTTCAAATCCTGGCCGCCAGGGGGCGCTGAGAGGGAAGATAATGTTATATAAAATATTTTTACAATAAAATCTTATCGGGTTTTCCGTCATTATTACAAAACACAAGCTAAAATGTTTTATTTAAATGTTGTTTTTCATGCTCATGCTTGTAGTTTTTCTATTTTTGTATTTAGCAGGATATAAAATGAGGTGTTAACTTTCTTATAAAAGATATTTATTTCAGCACAGTTTCTCCATCACATGTTGCATCATTAGAAAGCCTCAGTTAAAGCCCAGAAGTCCTGGTTCTGAATCCACCTGGGTCAGGAGGAACAAGCCAGTCTCTGGTTCTGGTCTGCAGCCGATAAACAGGAAACTAAAGCCTGCCTGGAATAAATGGGTTGAATTCATGTTATAAATCTTGAGGGTTTGTAGCGCTCGGTTCTGGATGGACCGACTGGCTGTCAGGTCTCAGGGTGAAGATTCTCCGCTACGTTCAGACAAGCTAGCAGCCAACATACTGTTTCACATGTTACATAGTAGTTACAACAGTTTATGCTGTAATTACTCTCAGACAGAAACGCTACATGCAGGTGAAACCTTCTCCTGCGTCCTTCAGCTGAGTCTCCTTTCCACCAGGACTTGATCCCAGGGCTCCTCAGCACCGGGCGGCATTAACACTGTAGAGTCTCAGAGGGCTTTATATCTAAGGACCCATAATTACATTAACTTTAATTTGAATCTTGTTGGATTTATCTAATTTCTCCTCTCCTTCAAGTCCTTTTATCCTCAAACTAAAACTCAGGTTCTTCTGTCCTCCTCCATCTTCTCATTTCTTCTCTTCTTCTTTGGCGGTCTCAGGTGTGGGAGGGGGCGGAGCATCTCCAGGTGCTTCCTCCCGTGGCGGCGCCAGCTTCTTCTCCAGCCGGGTGACTCGGTGCTTGAGTTTGCTGTGAGTCGCGTCGTGTTCGGCCAGCAGCCGGGCGTATTGGGTCTGCAGGGTGTCCAGGTTGCTCGTCATCCTGTCCACCTTCTCCTCGATCTCCTTGGGGTCTGGACCCTGGGCTGCCAGCTAGTGGACCAATGGGGAACGTTTTACTTTCAGGAACACTTTAGTAGCTTGAGCCGCATCCTGTGGCCTTACCTCCAGGTCCAGCAGTCCATCCTTCATCAGAATCTGCCGTCCCTTCTCCTCCAGCAGAGCTTTAGCATCAGGATACTCTGTCAGCGCCTCCATCAGGTCGTCTTTGGAAAGACAGAAGAGGTCGGAGTAGCCGATGCTCCTGATGTTGGCTGTCCTCCTGTTTCCTGCCTTACTGCCTGTAGACACCAAGAGGAAGTGTTTCTATCTAATGGTTCAGTAGAGAGACCTGAGGTCCATCATGACCTCTCACCTTTGATAGCCAGGATACTGATCTCCCCAAAGTAACTTCCTTCACTTAGAACAACGAACTGCGTGACGCCATCATCAGCAACCACAGCCAGCTTCCCCTCCTTGATGATGTACATCTCCCTGCCGATGTCACCCTTCTTGCAGATGTAGTCTCCTGGACTGAAGACCTGCGGCTGCAGCTTCAGCACCAGCTCCACCAGCAGACCAGCCTCGCAGTCCGCAAAGATCCGGACCTGCAGAAGCAACCAGAGGAATCCTTACCAAGGTCTATCTAAAGAGGAGGAGCCTGAAGCAGGAACAGACCTTCTTCAGGGTGTCCAGATGTACGTTGATGGCGATCTCAGCCCTCAGCTTGTCAGGAAGGAACTTCAGAACCTCTCTCTCATCCACAGCCTTCTTATTGGTCCACAGGAAGTCAAACCACTTAATCACTCGCTTTTCCAGGTCTTTAGTTACCTTCAGAGGAAGGAGAAAAGGTTTTAGAGTCAGTCCATTAGCTTGACAAGAAGAAATGCCGTTATGGTTCACAGGTACAGATGTTTAAAGATGTTTGCTGATTAACTTTACAAATGTTGGAAGATCTCCCAAACCAGGTCCTTCAAGTTCCTCCAGTGTCTTTGCAGACAATAACTTTGAGTAGATTTATGGAATGGGAAGCCATGAAGAGGGAACTCCACCTTTCGGAAGCTCATGTACTGCTTGATGGCGTCGATCCGGGCCTGGAAGTCGGCTCTGGCAGCGTTCATGTTAGTGATCATCGAGCCAACGTTACCGACAATGGTGGCAAAAATCAGCACACCCACCTGGAGGACAGGAACAAGCCATTTAACTTCTGACAGGTTTAGACTTCACTTTGCTTTGATACGAGTTTAGGATTTCTGAGCCTCAAGCTTCAAGCTTTTATCAGGAAAGGTGCGTTTCCACATCCATCCATCTTTAAGACTCAGTCACTCAGCATGACCCACACCAATATTACAGAACCAAGAATAAAGGCAAGTAGGACCCCAGGTTCTGTGAGGAATAACCCACCAGGAAGTCCGTCACAACAAAGAAGTACTCCGAGTTCTCCACAGGGGGCGGCGTTTCTCCAATGGTGGTGAGCGTTAGCGTGGACCAGTACATGCTGTAGGCGTACTTCCTCACCAGACGGCCAAACTCAGGATCCGTCGGGTCGGGATACACAAACCTGTCAGACCCAAAACCTGAAGGGGAAAACTGGTCAACAGAGTCAGAATACATGACACAGACATTTCAGAGGAACCAACATGCCCTACCGATGGCCTTGGAGAAGGAGTAGTAGAGGCAGGCATTCCAGTGGATGATGATGAGGATGTACATGACAAGGTTGGAGATGCGTAGAGCATTGGGGTAATTGGTTCTGGTCTCAGTGCGCTGGAAGAACTCCATCATCCTGAAATGGAGGCACAGGAAGTGAAACCGGCGCAGAGATCCAGAAGTCAGAAACAGGCCTGACTAGATTATGGACTAATCTCAACCCTTTCACACAGCTTTGGAGCTGAAGGTGTATGGATTACATGTTTCAGCAATATTATCACAACAATGTACCTATAATGATCTTGAGACTGAATGATGGCTAGCTGAAGGGAATTATTTGATAACATGGGTCCAACGGAGACGCCAATGGACCAAACTGAAGCCTGAACTTTCTAAGATAATAAAATCTTAAGACTGTTTCCATGAATACGGTGGTCGGCATTTTGTCTGTGCTTGGATCCATTTCCCACTGCTTGTGTCTAGAAAGTCGTTGAACAGGTGAGAGTCTCGGTTACCTGTTGAACCTTAGAAGCTTGTTGAGGCGGATCTCAGGGTAGGTGATACCAAGAATGAGGTACAGGATGTCAGTGGGAATCATGGAGACCAAATCCAGTTTGAACTGGAAGGTTTTCATGTAACGTTCACGCAGTTTCTGCTCGTCTTTCACCAGTAGACCCTGCTCCAGGTAACCTACGGCCACAGGTATGCTTCGTTAGTACACAGGTGTGAACTGCTTGATTATGTGAGTCAGAGTTCATTCAGACCTGTTCTGGTTCTGAAAACCATGTCCATGATATAAAGGGCGTCACAGATAAAGTCCACAATGAACCACATGATCAGGTAGTCGGTCTGAAGCTCCTCAAAACAAGCCCTGAAAACAGACAGACACAGTGGACGACTTCTTCAATCTGACAGTTAGACCCGGAGATGGTCCAGCTGTGAACATCTCCAACAGCTGGATCTAAGACTGGCAGTGAAAAGTAGGGCTTGAATGTACCATCCTGTGGTAGAGTATACATGAGTGGCCTTGACTAGAGGCAATCAAAAGCTTGGGCTGACTTTCAATCTGCATTTATGTTACCCTTCTACCCTCCTGATGTCTTCTCTACTCCTCAGCCAGTTCCTTGGTTTGGTTCATGACTGTAGTCGAGACACAGGATGCAGATCAACCTCTGACTCTTCTCGAGTCATTGCCCCGTGATGAAGTAAGTGCTGGTATTCCTGTCAGCTCCACCATGGCAGACAGGTGTTGCCTGCATATCTGGTCTCAGTTCTCAGTTTGAGCAAGAGAAACTCCTTCCGTCGAGTCATCCCTGATCTGAAGGCATCACTCCACCCTCGTCTGGCTGCCGTCTCAGACTAACTGGACCAGATGGAACCTCATGTTTGGTTGGACTCTACAGGAACCTGATGCTGAAAGACCTTGTTTCACTGATGTGTGTCTGGTACCTGGCTATGATCTGGTACCTGTCTATGGTACCTGGCTATGATCTGGTACCTGGCTATGATCTGGCTATGATCTGGTACCTGGTTATGATCTGGTACCTGGTTATGATCTGGTACCTGGTTATGATCTGGTATCTGGATATGATCTGGTACCTGGTTATGATCTGGTACCTGGCTATGATCTGGTACCTGTCTATGGTACCTGGCTATGATCTGGTATCTGGTTATGATCTGGTATCTGGTTATGATCTGGTACCTGTCTATGGTTCCTGTCTATACTCTACCTGGCTATGATCAGGGTCCAGTTGTACATGACTGGGATGGTGATGATGAAGAGCCAGTGGTAGTATGTGTTCCCAGCCGGGTCGATCACTGTGATCTCTTTGGCCCTGCGGACAGAAACCATCGGCCGGTGAATCGTGAGGCGTCGTTTTACGGTTTGGGACCTCCAGTAGACCTACGCCTCCTCCTTGGCCTTCTTCTCTTTCTCCAGCTTCTCCTTCTCCTTCTGTTTCTCCTTCTCCTTCTCTTCCTTCTCCTTCTGTTTCTGCTCCTTCCTCTCCCTTTTCTCCTGCTTTTCCTTCCTGAGGAAGACAGAAGCTGAACTTTGATGAAATCCACATCAATCATCACCGTCCTGATGAGAAGCAGTCAGACTTACTCTCTTTTCTCCTTCTTCTCCTTCTTCTCTTTCTTTTTCCTCTTCTTCTCCTCCCTGAGAAGCAGATCAAAATATTAAAGTGACCTGGTGGTGAACTGTATCTAGATGAGTGTTTCTTACTCGTCCTCTTCCTCGTTGTTGTTGCTGTTGTTGATGTTGAACAGAGCTCCAGCTCCAGCTCCGGCTCCGGTTCCGGCTCTGGCTCCGGCTCCGGTTCTGGCTCCGGCTCCGGCTCCGGCTCCGGCTCCGGCTCCGGATCCGGTTCCGGTTCCGGCTCCAGCTCTTTGGGACCTTCTGGAAAACAAAGGTAAACATCAGGGTCCAGCCTGATTCCGCCCCCTGCTGGCCTGGAGGCCTGATGGACTCAGACAGACTCACCTGAGCCCCTCTGTGACGTCACTTGGCTCCGCCCCCTCCTCCATGTCCTGCAGCACGATGCTGGGGATTAGCGGCGCTACCGTCGCCATGGCGACACAGTCGGCCTGCTGAGAGGGAGGAACGATGGTTAACATTCAACATTCAGGTTTTGGTGGCTTTTAGGGAATATGTTGGTTTTTCTGGTGAATTTGAACTGGAACCAGTTTCAGGATCTGATCATAACTGATATACATGAATTATTAAAATCATCCCTGAGCAGAATGACTCTAATGTCACCTGACCACAGTAAGACCCAAGGGTCCTAATTGTTCATCATTTCTGATTCATCAGAAACAGCAGATTGAAGCAGGATTCAATCTAAGACCCGCCGTCCTTTTAATGCCTCCCTGCTGCACCTGATCCATTATTGGCTCGTTATCAGAGCTCAGCAGGTGAGGCAGCAGGTGAGGCAGCAGGTGAGGCAGCAGGTGAGGCAGCAGGTGAGGCAGCAGGTGAGGCAGCAGGTGAGACATTTAGCTCGACTGTGTCTGGCCTCAAGGAATGTAGTTTATAGGGTTAAAACAGGAGGATTTGATAAGCCTGACAGACCAACACAGCGTCTGATACAGAAACGTCTGATTGTCCTTTGTCCTTGAAGAACCGTCAGGGGTCAGAGGTCAAAGGTCAGGACTTCAGTCTCCTGTAAAGGACTGAGGACTGTCGTGTTCTGGTCTCCTGGGAATCAACGCCTCAGTCCAGATGCAACTGGTTCTGATTCCAGCAGCTGGTTCTGGTCTCAGCAGCTGGTTCTGGTTCCAGAGGTTCTCCAGAGAGCAGGAACCCAGCAGCAGGTCAGGAATGAGGTTCTGGTTCTGCTTAACGCCGGGTTTGGTTCTATAACGACTTCCAGGCTTTGACCATCAAACCTCTGATAAATGAACATCTGGACATGGAGAGAGGACAGAACCAGCTGGACAGAACCAGGTGGACAGAACCAGGTGGACGGACCAGCTGGACGTCCACCAGAGACATGATGAGATGAGAGATTCTGTTCACCAGAACCCACCCAGGATATGAAGCAAACCTCCAGAAAACTGGAGCCAAAGTCTCCCGATGTGTTTCTGGTTCAGAGTAATAAACTGCCTGCTCAGTGAGGCACGGTGGCGGCAGCATCATGCTGAGGGGATGGAGAGGCTGGTCAGAGCTGATGGAAGGTCAGGATGGAGATAAACCAGATGAGACTGGAGGTTCCAGGGCTAACTGTACCGTAGCCCTCAATGCTATGTTAGCATAGTACTTTAGCATTAGCTTCTGCTAAATGCTATGGTGGGATAGCACTTTAGCATTAGCTTCTGCTAAATGCTATGGTGGGATAGCACTTTAGCATTAGCTTCTGCTAAATGCTATGGTGGGATAGCACTTTAGCATTAGCTTCTGCTAAATGCTATGGTGGGATAGCACTTTAGCATTAGCTTCTGCTAAATGCTATGGTGGGATAGCACTTTAGCATTAGCTTCTGCTAAATGCTATGGTGGGATAGCACTTTAGCATTAGCTTCTGCTAAATGCTGTTTTTCATAGCACTTTAATGTTAGCTAATGATTCCTGCTTTAGGTTTATTGTTGAATCCAGACGCCGACTGAAGGATAAACTGAGGAGCATGATGGGAAACGTGAAGGTTTGAGTCGCTGCTTGTGGACGGATCTGAACATCTGGAGCTAAATGAAGGAGTTAATGTTGAACCTGCAGGTTGGTGGAGCCACTGAGGGCCATGGAGGAAACATCTGGAGGCTGAAATACGTTAAAATCTACTTAAAGATGATTTCATTCAAGGTAGAGATAAATCCTGGATCCATCTGAACTCTGATTCCTCTGAGGTTAAACTGATTAAACTGTCCTCAGAGTCCAAGCTTCAGCTATAAAACACAGATTATATTTTTGGTTTATGAGTAAATCTGAATATTTGAGACGTTTTAAAGCAGATTATTTCTTCTGGAAGCTCTGATGGAGGTTTAACCGTCTGCTGCTGTTTCTCCTGTCTGACTTCAACCTGGTGAAGTTTCCTGTCTGGATCTGCTGGATCCCAGAGCATCAGAACATCTGGACCGGTTCCCTCTGGACCGGTTCCCTCAGGTCAGACTAACAGACTAACAGAACCATAAATCTGTCCATATCGTTGGTCCCTCTACCTGTTATCTCCTTACCTGTCAGCTGATAATCCTGGGTTATGTGGCCTCGATCCCCCGTCGGCCCTCCAAACTCATCACCATGGAAACAGCGGGTCGCCCCCCAGGCAGAGCCTCCTAAACACCCAGAGGAACCAGAGGAACCAGAGAGGAGGAACAGGAGGAACAGGAGGAACAGGAGGAACAGGAGGAACAGGAGGAACAGGAGGAACAGGAGCAACACGAGAAGGAGGACAGGAGCAGCTGCAGGAGTCTGTCCTCTGTCACCCTGACAGGGATAAACGGATTATAGCTGGGATGATACGTCTGAGGCTGGACTGGACCCGGATGGACCTGGGCTGGACTGGGATGGACTGGACAACCTGGACTGGACTGGCTGGACTGGACTGGACTGGACTGGACTGGGACGAACCTGGGATGGAACCACAGACCCGGAGTCTGGGCAGGTTAAACCAGGATCCAGGTCCAGGTCTGCAGGTTCTGGGTCAGAACCTTCCAGCTGAATGTAATCAGCAGGTGGAGGAGCGAGATGATGGTGATGATGGTGATGATGGTGATGATGGAGGGAAAACGACCCAGAAGAAGAAGAGAGAATCTCAGAAAGTGAGGAAGAGGAGGGAGAAAAGTGAGGATGGTTGGATTAGAGAAATCCTGCTGAGTCAGCACTGGACAGTAATAACTAACACACACACACACACACACACACACACACACACACACACACACACACACACACACTCGGTGGGAGCAGCTTTGATTGGGATTTACTGGGATTATCTGAGTGTTTTAACGAGGCTGATGAAGGTAAACGGAGCGTCGACCAATCAGAGTCCGTCGTTCAGCCTGAGGCTCCAGAATCGTTTCCTCATATCTGGGTTACGATAATATTTATATTCTGACTTCCTGGCAGCTGCTGGGCAGCAGCGCCCTCTGGTGGTCAACTAGGCAAATAACACACACACACACACACACACACACACACACACACACACACACACACACACACACACACACACACACACACACTGGTAAAACATTGCTGCTAACAGTTTTATCAATGTTTCCCTTTAATAGTTTGGACATTCCTGATAAATTGAGTTTTTCAGAAACAAAGAAAATGAAACGTTTTAGTTTTTAGGTTTTTATTAAAGTGATTTCGACAACATGCTGATCCAGACATCAATAATCAATATGATCAATAATTTATTCATCCTCCAACCAGAAACATTTTCCCTGCAACCCGACATCAGAACTGATGCAAATATTAATAGACTAAATGATTTAAACCCATAAATGATCAGAACCCTGGTCCAATCAGAACCTGGTCCAAACAGAACCTGGTCCCATCAGAATCAGCTCGAAGGCCTGATGTCTAGAGGCCCCTGAATGTCTGGAGGCCCCTGACTGGCCCTCAGGGCCTGGAGGTCCTCAGGGTCTGGCTGACACACAGTTTATGTGTATCAGCTGACACACATAAACTGTGTGTCAGCTGATACACAGTTTCTTTGCCTTGATATCTCAGTCTTATAATTCTAGATCTAGAGTTTCTAACATAGAAAACTGATGTAGAGTTAAAGCCTCTGAGCGTTTTGATCTTTTAATTCAGTCTGCAGCCAAGTTGCTCTAGAGCTTAAAGATATTTTCTACTCTGAGCCCCCAAAGGTCTCTGTCCGGCCCTGAGGTCTGGATCCTGTAGAGCTGGAAGGTCCAGAGACTCTGGAAAGCCTTGAATCCTGGCTGACCAGTCGGACTTCAACAACCTCCAGATCCGTCTCCAATCGTCACTTCGAACCTGATTTGGGTGGAAAAGCTGCGATGAAGACGAGACTAAAGTCTGACCAGAGCAGATCTGGGATCAGGTTCACACTCACCTCTCAGTCTGAGGACCAAAGTTAGATATGTCACAACAAACATCTGGTGTAGACAGGAAGCTGTGACCTCAGCAGGCTGACAGACACAGACCATGTATTTCATGTCAGTTGGTTTGCAGCAGTTGACAGCAGTGGATTAACTTTGAGTTGAATGAATCGATGTCCCTCATGACACCAACTGTCTCCTTGGTAATAAACATTTTCACTCATTTTTTAAAACGATTCATTATTCTGTCTGTTCTGTTTCAGCAGCCAAGACCGAAAAGGAAAGAAACAATTTTATGAGATGACAGAAACCAGTTTAATCTGAAGGAGGTTAGATTCAGGTTGGATCAGTAAACCTGAAGTTTCCTTCATGTTCCGACTGAAACGTTCCTGCCTCCCCAGCAGGTGGCGCTGCTGAGCTGAGCTCGTTTACATGACGACCGGCTGCAGGCGTTGCTTTGGCGGCAGTGAGCTGTTGTCATGGTAACAGGTCAGATGACCGGCTGTGGACCAATCAGAACAGTTTCCTGTAACAACATGGCGGCTGTGGGTTGGAGGTTTGGCTCCAAAACGTCTTTTAACACAAATACTGAGAGTTTTAAACACTTTGAAAGCTTTACAACCTTTTTAAGGTCCTTCAGACAGTCAGGAGAAATGACTCCTGTCTTCTCAGACCTGTTGATCATCTATCATCTCTCCAGATGATTGGATGAATCAAGACCCCAGACTGACCTGATGTTGGGTTTGTCTTTGACTCGCTTGTTTCTTTGGGGGAACAAAATGACTGAAACTGGTTCGCTGCTGATTCCAGGGAGTTTTTATTGAGGTGTAGATTTAAAATCTGAGGTGTTTTTCTGTTTTGACTCAGATGTTTGCAGAGTCTTGAATTGTTTATTAAGGAACAAATTCACTGTTTTGTCACCAATAAATGAGGTATGTAGTGCTGACAGTAGAAACACTCTGAGGTTTTACCTTCACAGGCCCCAGGTGTCACCTGGACTCGTTCTTTATTCGTTTAGATTTTAATTCAGAGTAAAATCCTTCAGGCCTCCACAGGCTGAGAGCTGAACGGTCAGCATGAGGATAAACTGACAGGTTGAGGATAATCTGTGACACCTCCTCTTATGTTGTGATGAAACGGTTAGAGCTGACAGCAGCAGCTCAGGTCTGGACTCAACCAATCAGCATCCAGCATCATAGCGTCACCTGGTTCAACCTGTCGGACCAGAACCACAGCAGAACCACTGATTTATCAGCAACCAGGCAGGAAATCTGCCATTCAGGATGGAAACCAGTCACTTCACCACCAGCTGTACTGGGCAGATGAACTTCATCAGCTTCAGACCTGAGAGGTGAGAAATATTCTGTTTCTACTGACAGCAGGTACAACGTCTTGGTTAAATACTCTAGTGACCAGAATATTGATCTAAAACATCAGATCAATGTTCATCTGATCAGACCAGGGAGACATTTCTGGTCTGTTTAGGTCAGTTTTTGATTTATTTGACCAACATTTCACCAGGAAGTTCTCTGAGTTTTAGCCTTTTATTCAGGGGGAACCTGAGTACGACTCAGTCTTCAGGACTGGAACCATTTATTTCCTCCAACGTCAAAGACATCCTGGATCAGGACTGGAGTTAAACTGGACAGATTATTCTGGAATATGAAATATTCTGTTTCTGAAGCAGCCGTCTGCAAGTCAGGAGGAATTATTGGACCTGAAATCAAAAGGCAGAAACTCTGAATGTCGTTGCAGCAGGAAGTGACGTATGGAAACCTGGGAAGGTCAATTCTTCAGGTGTGCGTCATGCGTCAGGTGCGTCAGCAGCAGGCGTCCATTTTATGTTTCTGCTGTGTCACATACCGTAGCAACCGGAGCAAAATCCTTTCTATTTTTCATAACAGCTTATTTATTTTTGGTATTTTCTGGATAAAGAATATTTTTTACCTGAAGATCCAACAAAATGGCCGCCAGATGGGCTGTGGTTTGGACTTTGCTCTGGTTGAGCGTCTCCAGGGTCGAAGCGCCACGTGAGTCTAATGACGAGTCAAACTGGTTAGTTTAACGTGTTTCATCCTGTAAACAAACAGGAAACACATTAAGATACACGTTACAGGCTGAATGGAGCTGAATGTTCCGACGTTTTTCTGTTCTGGGTGTAAAGGATCCAGATCTGCTGCTCCTGGGCCTGGATCTGGTTCTAGACCCGGTTCTGCTGATGGCCGACCTGCTGCTGCTGCTTCAGTCTGAATTTAATCCAGTTTCAACCTGAAGTCGTCAGAATTATCTCACAGGCTCAAATATTTAAACATCTGTATTATTTTCGATCCGCCTCGGCTGCTGGGATTGGACTAGACCAGAACCAGTCATGACTAACTGGGTACCAGTAAGTACAATAACCAGGGGAACCAGGCCGGCCCAGAGTCACCCTGAGCCACAGGGAGGCTTTATTGGCCTTTAGCAGATGGACAGGAAAACGGGTCATGAGAGAAGTGGGCAGACATGCAGCAAAGGTCACCAGGCCGGGAATGGAACCTGTGACCACTGCATCGAGGTCTCAGGCCTCCATGTGGGCCGAGCCGAACCGCTGACCCACCAATCAAAACCTTTTACAGTCCAACTCAGAGGCTTTGCTCTGTCCTCCATGTGGAGTCTCATCACTCTGACCTTTGACCTCCTTGCTCTGTTTCCTCCAGCAGAGGAAGTAATCTCAGCAGAACCGGGTCAGACGGTCACTCTGCCATGTAAAGCTGATGGATCAGAACCAGTGACGGCTGTGGAGTGGACCAGAGCGGATCTGAAGACAGAAGATGTCCTCCTCTACAGAAGAGGACAAGGAGAAGATCCAGCCAACCAGAACCCGTCCTACGAGAACCGGGCGAGCCTGAAGGACGGACAGATGAAGGACGGAGACGTGTCTCTGGTTCTGGAGAACCTGAGACCCAACGACACCGGAACATACCAGTGTCGTCTGCAGGAGCTGAGCTTTGGTCTTAAACCCGTCTGCAGCGTCCAGCTGGTGGTCCGTCCAGGTGAGGCTCTGGTTGGTTCTGGTTGGTTCTGGTTGGTTCTGGTTGGTTCTGAAATGTTCTTCAGTCATTAGAGACTCACCTGGTTCTGATCTGCAGGGACCAAAGATGGACTGAAGAACGAAGGACTGAAGAACGAAGGACAGAAGAACGAAGGAAACAGCCGATCAGCCAACAAATACATTCTGCTGGTTTTACTTGTTGCTGCTGTGTGGCTGTAGGGGTCAAAGGTCATCAGAAGCCTTGTGTGGCTGTAGGGGTCAAAGGTCATCAGAAGCCTTGTGTGGCTGTAGGGGTCAAAGGTCACCAGAAGCCTTGTGTGGCTGTAGGGGTCAAAGGTCACCAGAAGCCTTGTGTGGCTGTAGGGGTCAAAGGTCATCAGAAGCCTTGATGTGCAGCCATAATAACCACAGTGTTCATGAAGTGCAAGTTTGTTCATTTCAACAAAATAAAACCTTTTATTCTAGTTTCTGGAATCGTTTCTTTGTCTCCCAGCAGCTTTTCTGAGGTTTTTCCAGGATTTATTAATAATTCATAGTAAAAGAATCTGAACTGGACCAGAACCATCAGAATAAATCATTAAATATCTAATGGGGAGCAAAGCATGATGGGTCGGCAGAGTTTCTGATCATCAGAATCAACCTTCAGTCGATCAGATGATTTAAAACCATCTGCCAGGATGTGGATCGTCTGAGGCTCAACTGGTCGAAAATATTTTAGATAAAATCCTCAGATTTTTCTCCAAACCTGAATAATTTCTGAAGAGTGTCACCACGATACATGAGACAGTAAATATTGGCTGATATCCTGCGTAGAAAACGTCTCATACTGTATGTATATATCTGAACCATCTCATTCTGTATTATTTGACAGCTGATCTAAATCCTTCATCTTCCAGATAACTAGAAATATTTCCAAAATATTTACATTTCTTTAGCCGTCGCTCCAAGTTCACAAGCTTTAATTGGTCTGTAACTCAGTAGTTTAGTGAGTTTTGGTTAAAGTTTCACTGAGGTTGAATTTTCTCCTTAATAAACTTAACAAACTGTTAATAAACTGTTTTATGTTGGACAGAAGCTGTTTGTGTTTTTCATGTGAAGCATCAGAGAACCAGAGCTGGACTTCAGCCTCATCAGGCAGATATTTATACACCATAACCGGATATTATTTTGGTCATGCTGATATTTAATCACCTTCAGACGACATTTATACTAGGCCTACAACAGATAATCATCTTTCAGTTCATTTCTGGGAACATCTAGCGTAGAATGTCAATCACCAAACCAACAGGTTCTTTCCTTGCAGACTGACGGTTCCTTTATTTCGGTTTATTTTAATGACTTTCAGTGAATGACAACATTCAGCTTCAGACTGAACAACTCTAATTCATGGGCGTTATTTTCAAAAGGTCTATTTAAAGTACCGTGGAGCCTCACTGGGCCTCGTAGTGTGTTGAGGAAGTTTGCTCCTCCAGATAATGAGGAGCACAACCGCAGCGACGTCTCAGCAGGAGACGGGAGCCTTTATCTCCCTTCCTGCTGCAGCAGCAGCTGCCTGTCAAACCGCCTCTCAGGACCCAGGATGGAGCTTCTCCTCCTCCTACAGCTCCTTCACTCCTCCTCCTCCTGCTTCGTTTCTCCTCCTCCTGCTTCGTTTCTCCTCCTCCTGCTTCGTTTCTCCTCCTCCTGCTTCGTTTCTCCTCCTACAGCTTCACTTCTCCTCCTGCTTCGTTTCTCCTCCTCCTGCTTCGTTTCTCCTCCTCCTGCTTCGTTTCTCCTCCTGCTTCACTTCTCCTCCTGCTTCGTTTCTCCTCAGAGCCACTGAGCCTCAGTCAGCATGCAGCTCTTCCTCCTCCTCCTCCTCGTCCTCCTGCTCCCTGGAGCCTCGTCCTCCTCGGTCCCCGGCTGCCATGGCGACAGGGACAAGGACCACCGGCCGAGGGAGAACTGCAGCGGCGCCGGGTTCAGCCACGTCCCAGCAGGACTGGACCAGCAGACACAGGTACCACGACCCGGGTCTGTCTCAGAACATCTGGACATGTTAGCATCTCAGGACAAACATCTGGACATGCTAGCATCTCAGGACAAACACCTGGACATGCTAACATCTCAGGACAAACACCTGGACAAACATCTGGACATGTTAGCATCTCAGGACAAACATCTGGACATGTTAGCATCTCAGGACAAACATCTGGACAAACATCTGGACATGTTAGCATCTCAGGACAAACATCTGGACATGTTAGCATCTCAGGACAAACATCTGGA
>CAEGAF010073482.1:0-20361 GCA_903067075.1 Micropoecilia bifurca | reverse complement strand
GGAGGGACTATGTCTCTCGGCTGGCCTGGGAACGCCTTGGGGTTCCCCCGGAGGAGCTGGAAGAAGTGGCTGGGGGGAGGGAAGTCTGGGCCTCCCTTCTGAAGCTGCTGCCCCCGCGACCAGATCCCGGATAAGCGGAAGAAAATGGATGGATGGACGTTTCCCGTGAAAAGTCACCTGCGTTTAAAGATCACCTGCGTTCATAGAGAGCGCTCAGTCATGCCTTTGTAAGGCCATCCAGAGAAGTAATGTCAGGCACCGGGCGGGGAATTTATACAAACCTACCGAACCTAAAGGGCCTGTTATGTGGGAACAGAAGTGACGGAGTAGGGCTGCACCTGTTTTCCAAGAAAAGAGCAGCAACTCCAAAAACACACACAGCCCTGGGGTGTGTGAATGACTGAAAAGCAGGAAAATGAAACTATCTGTTCATTGACAGGTCAGCTTTGCATGTTCACCTGCTCTGTGTGGACAGGTGGGATGTGTTCATATGAATAAAACAGCAAAATGTAAGAAATCAAATTACATTCTGTCTGCATTGAACAGGCAAAATTTGTTGTCCAGGAGCAAAGAAATGTTCTGGGCAAACAAGACATTACCAGGGGTGAAAGTAAGGGGGTACGGCAGGGTACTGCCTACTCCTAAAAGATTTAGCGGGGGTACGTAGTACTTGCAAGAGAGAGGAGCGGCTGTCTGCTGTAAAAACTCAGTGGGTTCACTGTGCAGCTGTGACTTCACCCACTAATCAGCTGTGACTGATTAGTTTTTCAAGAACAATCTAAAACATGACTTCATCAGTTATTAAATTGCTTTTCTCCCCATTTCATATTGTTTCTGAACTGTTTGTGCTTTGCTAGAGCAGCGGTGCAACACGTTGATCGCGGAAGGTTTTGAGTCGATCTCAGCGGTAGGTGAGAAACTGAACGCAGCCAGGAGGCTGAGACCAGCACGTCCTGCTCTGACTCGCTTAAAACATTCGTAACTTTATGAAAGAACAACAACCACAGAAATCAACAAAACGTCTTCAAATTAATGACCCAATAATAATCTTTTCAACAAGGTGTTGCGCAATTCTGTGCGTTTCGGTTACATTACCAAAATAACTAGCAGAGCAGGAGTTTAAAATGAACTAATCAACAACCGCTGTGTTCAGGGAGGCTTATTAATGATCGCAAAATAAATATCAAGCCTGCAAACCTAATATTGTAACAGACTGAATGCTATGTTTTTATCTCCACATGGAAAACTGGGATGCACTCCATGCCATGATGTTCAGGATTTAGGTCTCATGGCATCTCAAGGTGTCAACATTGCAGCCAGTGGACTGAAGGAAATACAGCTTTATTTTGTAGCAATTCAAGAGCTACCAGCTTTTATGGCTTCGCAAAAATTTAATCAGCACAGAAACTCCAAAGTACACAAAGAAGCTCTATCTTTCATTTTCCCATGTCTGGTTTATAACTGTTCATTTTAGCTTTTAAACTGGTTATACTGATCCTGTGTCCAGAAAGAGGAATAATCAGTCGCCTAGCTTCATATATATATATTTATTTTTTTTTTATTTTTATTTTTTTCTTTCTTTTTAGTCATACTACACCCAAGAATTGGGTATACGGCGAATACCCAATTCTCCGAATACCCTCGGCGTAATGCAGAGCGGATTGTAACATAGGATTCACCTACTGGGCCACATGTGTCTCTTTTCCCCCCTTTGCTGCTTGTGCACAACTAACCGAGAGAATCCGGTTACAGGATTTTCAAAATAAAAGATGCTCCAGACTCAAATAATACGTAAAACGGAAATATTTAATTATTTCTTGCGCCGCGGACCGGTACCAATTGGTCCACGGACCGGTGGTTGGGGACCACTGCATTAGATGACAAAAGTCTCCATTTTATTTGTTGCTTTAGGTTTTTTGTTTATTTATTTTGGATATTTAAAATTTATTCCAGTTCCAGTGTTAATGTTCATTAAAAATTAAAGTTTATTGAGAGGATGTACTTACATGATTATGCTATTATATGCTGCTTTATTTTGTCTATTAAGATTGTAATCTAGGTTATTTATTTGTAACAGCATCTTAAAACAATTTATCACTTTTCTTCTTCATTAAAAGTACATAATTCTGTGTTGGTGTATCACAAAAATCTCAATAAAATAAATGGAGATTTGTGACTGTAATGCAGCACAATGTGAACGTCCTTTTGCAATACGCTGTATATTGCAGTGGTACATGTTTTCTTCAAGTATAGATTCTGTTATTTTTTTCTGCATTTGCAGCACTAGGCCCAAATTTTCCAGATCTCCTGTTTATTAGAAAGTGCATTTATTACGTACCTGGAGAAAACTTTCTGAACATTTTATTCTATGTCTGTTCCCCCCAGGGTGCAGCGGGAGCAGCTGGCCGCCATTTTCCAGCTGCTGAAAGACAACCAGGAGACATTCGGGGACATGTCTGAAGGAGACTTGGAGGAGCAGCTCAGACTCTACTCCATCTGAGACTCGTCCACAACCTGATCTGCTCCAAAGACTTATTCAGGACTCCAAATATGTCATTTAATTTCCCTGCAGTATTCAACACGGCTGTCCGTTCCAACAACAACTGCTTATTGTTTTTAACTTGTATTAAACACACTTGCACACCTGCACTGATCAGATAATTATGAAAAACACAATGGAGCATTGTTTATATTAGTTCTATGAGTTTAACTTTCAAACTGTTGCGCAATAAACCAGAACATTGTATACATTTTTGTGTGCTTATTCAGTTTCAGTCCAAGCTGTTTCTAGGAAAACTGTCGCTGTTCATTTCCTGTTTATTTCATTAAATTCCTGCCTTTGTTGCTTCTGCCACACTTGTTGGTCAGGTCTAAAAATATTTGAATATGGAGAAGATTCTAAGAAAACGCTTCTATTTATTACGTCTATTTGTTTGAAGCAGACCAGCCTAGGCAGAATATTTTCCTGTTACAGTGCTGCGTGTCATGTCAAAACCAATCCCTTAGTATTTACAGCTTACAGAGCACAACTCTTTAAAAGAAAACTAATGAACTTGTGAACAAATATGTCAGAAAGAAATTATAAAAACAGTTTTATTCAACTACCTACTGGGCATGCAGCTAAAATAAATATGTTTCAGTTTTTGGACTGGTCAATGACATCAATGGATCCCAAATGTTCAAAAGGTTTCAAGACACAGAAACATTAATTAGATCCCACAGGGAGAACTGAAGTGAACAGTCTGAATGGAGAATAGTGTCTGGTTGCTAGCTAACCACCTGTTGCTGTGCAATGCCTGTCAGCTGGCTGAAAGATCAACACTTATTTAGAACAGAATTGCTTCTATCTTCAAAGGCTGATGGAGGAAACTTAGGATTTCTGGTGTCAAAACACAAGTGCCAAGAACCTATAACTGCAGGCTGCTTTGGTAGGATCGTATCTGTAAAGCAGCAGACTGCAGGCTGGCTGCCAGAGCAGATAGCCTGACTAACTAACCCCCTATGAAATCAGAAAAACATCACCAAATACAGCCAAAATCTTGAGATTAAACAGAAACATCCGTCACAGCCAAGTCTTCTAAATGAGATGGTAATTTCATACTTTAGAACAGGATTTAGCTTATAAATATTTTCTGGGCGTTTTCTCTTAGCCAGCTCATGCAGGTGAGTCCACACCTGCCTAAAAACAACAGTTTCAGTCTCCAGTCTGTTCAATGCAGACAGATCATTTGATTTCTCACATTTTGCTGTTTTATTCATATGAACACATCCCACCTGTCCACACAGAGCAGGTGAACATGCAAAGCTGACCTGTCAATGAACAGATATGCTTCCTTTTCCTGCTTTTCAGTCATTCACAAACTCCAAGGCTGTCTGTGACCTCTGGGTGTGTTTTTGGAGTTGTTCCTCTTTTCTTGGAAAACAGGTGCAGCCCTACTCCGTCACTTCTGTTCCAACATAACAGGCCCTTCAGGTTCCATAGGTTAGAATAAATTCCCCGCCCGGAGCCTGACATTACTTCTCTGACTGGTCTTACAAAGGCATGACTGAGCGCTCTGTATGCACGCAGGTGATCTTTAAATGCAGGTGACTTTTCATGGGAAACGTATTTTCTGAAAAGCAGAACCACTTCAGAATGCAAAAAACAGCATTTTTTTCCTTGGTGCTGGTGTTGGCAGTGAGCATTTTTCTTTTTATTCTTTCTTGGGAAAATTATGAAGAAGTATCAAAGTAGGTTTCTCCACTAGATTCCTTTGATGCCTTTTAACTATTTATTTATTCTAATCATTTCCTCTCACCATTCTCTTTTTCTCTTTCTCTTAAAGTTGGAAAGTCTTCTCAGGAAACGTTCTACCTACAGGTGAAGATGCCTTGATTAATGTTGTGCAAAGGATGAGAAAGTTGAGTCTGTTATCAGGTTTGCCAACAGAGATTTAGAGGAAAACCAATAAAACCAACATTTACTCCCTAGGAAACGTTAAAACTCAGAACACAGCTCCTGAGAGTCCTGTCCCAATCGTGAATTTAAGCTTCTTCAAAAAACTTCCTCAGTGGAGTTTTGAGGATATATACAATCTGGATGCTCCACTAACACCAACAGTGAGTATTTTTGAGGGATTGAACAGGAACCTCATGAGTTAACGTTGGGGAGAGTAGTGATCTGCTGCTGGCTGTGTCTTTACATGTTTCCTCTTCGGGTTAATCCGTTCTCTGTTTGCTTTTCTCTTTGCATTTGTTTCCACTAGCTGGCTAAGCTGCCGACTCCTGAGCTGTCTCTGAGTTGGTACTTAAAATCAAATCCTCATTTCCAGCTGTCTAGACAAAAAAATAGCAATTTTAGAGTTATCTTTAAATGTAGCTCTTTGTTTTGAATACTCAGACTTGTCCGCAGTCTCTGCGTAATTCCAAGGACGAGGACTTCCAGAAGGTTTTCCTTCCAAACATTCGCATGTTTCTGCACAAAGACAACTTCAACATCAGAGAGTGGAACCGGCTCTCGCACTTCAACAATCCTTTTGGTTTTATGGGATTGAAATATAGTGGTAGGTGGCTTTTTTTCATGTACATCCTTCAGGCATTTTTTCACACCTTGTGAGTACCAGATTGGACCCCTTTCTGTCTTCAGAACCGTTTCAATTCTTCCTGGTAAATATTCAACAAGCTTTAAGAAACATTTTTAGGAAAATTTGACACAGTTGTTGCAGATTTACTGTTGCAGATCCACTATGTAAATCGGGAGTCTGCAACATGCAGTTCTTTGGACCATCCAGTAAGTTTAGCTGAAAAATTAAAAGAACCAGCTCATGTTTTAGATGCAGGTTCTTAACGGTTTTAAAAAAGAAAAATTCTGCACTATTTGCACTTAATTTCCACAATGAAATGAATGAATGATACTAAAAGAACCAGCAATATCTTTTTAAAACTGTTATTCTTGTCGTTTTTCATTCCACAGATGAAAAATGTTCTTCTTGCAACATTTTGTTTATTTTTACTTTAAATCCTAAAAATAGAGGTAAAATTGTGTTTGTTTAAAAATTTTTAATGAATCATAATACATTTTTCTAAGTGCCACTATTCCTCTTCCATAAATGTAACTCAAACCATTACACTTCAGAATTTACAATGAGTAGATATTTATGTAAATTTATTAGATGTTTGAAGAATAAAAATGTTATGTGACATTTAAACTATTTTTTTTTTTGGCCAAACCTCTCATTAGATGGTAAAGGTTGCAGACCCCTGGTCTTTGCTAAAAGGGAATCTGGAAACTGTGGAGATTATTAGAGGATAGTTAATTAATGTCAAGTTCAAGAAACCTTGAACTTGACATTCTTTTAATATGTTGCATTAAGCTGCTCTTCCCAGTTCTGATGCTTGGTTTGAGCTTTCTTAAGGTCGTCTTCATCAAATCCAGATGCCCAAATGCTAGAGTTGCTGACATGTGATTGGCTGATTCACTTTTTGGGTCACAAGTGAAAGATCATTCAGATATTGCAAACCACAAGGCTGTAATTTTCTTAATTTTTGTTTTATCTGTCCAAAAACATTCTTGGCAAACCGATGTCATTCTGTCACAATCTTTTATTATCTTGCTCAATCTGAGCTTTGGCTCAGTTTATCTACTCATGAGAAGATTAATGAACGCCCTAAATTATGAGAATTAGAAATACTCTTTCTTGTTGTTAAAATCATGGATTGTTAATTAGACTAATCACCTTACTATTGTTATCAGGTTGATGAACCAGCAGTAGCTTTTATGAAGTTTATCCGACGATATGGAAAGTGAGCATAGATTAACGTCACAATTCCGAGAAAAAGTCAGATTTTTTTCCTCTTCCATAAATGTATCTCGATTTAGTTCAGCCCAGAATTTAAAATAGGTGGGTTTTGCATTAATCGCTTTTGCATATTATTCCATTTTGAAAAGTAGAAAATAAAACAAAGAAAGACTTTTGTTCTCACTTCTGCTTTTTGTAAACGGCTCACTGACAACCAAGTAGTTGGAACACTGAGGACATTTAGCAGCTGTATATTAACTGATATAATTCTACAAAGTTAATAAGTGCTTCAAACATGTGACCCTTTTAGACTGAGCGGGAGCAAATCAACCAGCTGTAACCATCCTTGGTAAATGTGTGTTTGCAGATGTAAAGCCTGTAGTGAAGCTGATCCCAAAGCCCAAAGAGCCGCTGCTCCTCCCAAAGCCAGGCGGGGACGGCTGTGTCCACTGCGCCGTGGTGGGAACAGGCGGCATCCTGAACGGCTCAAAGATGGGCGCCAAGATTGATGCTCACGACTACGTGTTTCGGTAGGAAAACAAACCATTTGGTGGAGTCTTCTTTGGAATTGTTTTTAAAAAGCAACCACAAAATACCAAAGGATTTGATGGATTATAGTAGAAAAACAAAGCAGGAATGTTTGCACCTGGTGTGTGATTTACACTGTCCAAAAACTGACCAATAAAAATAGATTTTACGGCCTTAAAATCCTTACATCTGTCTAATTTAGTCAACATTAACTGTGCTGACAGCATCTCAGTATCAAGGAACATTTACAAATGTAATAAATGTTATGTCTAATCAGCAATTAGACATAAAACATAGGACCTTTAATTGAATGCTTCCTTTATATGGAAGCCCTGAAAGGTAAGAAAGAAAATGAATTATTTTGAAAGGTAAAATGGTTTCTTAAGACCCATTTTCTAAAGCTGACTAAATTTTAGTATTGTCTTGGCTTTAAAAGAAATGTCAGAGTAAAAAACAATATAGATTAAGATATTTTTAAGTTTGTTTTTTTCTCTTTGTGGAACATTTTGCCTTTCAGGGCTTCCATACTTTTAAAATATTAGGGGATAGAAAGTTATACTTTACTGTTCTCCTAAAGAAATTTATCTGGAGCTACACCCTCTGCATAACATGTTGTATAAAAGTTTGGCATTATGTTAATTAAATATTCAAACAGAAACACTAAAAATTGTATTTAATTTGATTTGATATGCAGTATAGAATAGAAATATGCGTTGTGGTAAACATAGATACATCTAGAAGTGTTTGTCCTTTTTGTTTTCATTTGAACAATTTTTAGATGGTTTCAATTACAAATTATAGTAACATTGATAATTCCTATTTGCATAAGATATGTTGAAGCTGTGTTTTGTTTGTACGACAGGATGAATGGTGCAGTGATCAAGGGCTACGAGGAAGACGTAGGGACAAAAACTTCGGTTTATGTTCACACCGCTCATTCAATCACAGCATCCCTTGAAGTTTTTGGGGAGTACGGATACAAATCTGCCCCGCATGACGAAGTATTAAAATGACACAGAAACCATCATAACATGTAGGTTAGAAACACTTTCCTCACAGAGTTTCTTACTTGCAGGGAATAAAGTATGTCTTGATACCTGAGGGTTTGAGGGATTTCGAGTGGCTGCAGGGTCTTCTCAGAGGAGAGAAAGTTTCCTCCGGTGAATACAAAGATCTAGAGTGAGTACGGTTTGTGTGCTTAATGTTGAGGCTTATTATTTCTATACTTGTCACAATCTAATTTTAGTAGAAATGGTACAAGGGATTTTTATGATCACATCTCTTCTTCAACAACATATACAGCTCTGTAAAAAAATTAAGAGACCACTTAAGACGACAACTTACAATGATCAATTTCTCTGATTTTCCTTTTTATAGGTATATGTTTAAGGAAAATGAACGTTGTTCTTTTATTCTATAAACTACTGACAACATGTCTCAATCCAAGCAAAACTTAAGTATTTATTAGCAGAAAATGAGAAACGGTCAACATAACAAAAGAGATACAGAGCTTTCAGACCTCAAATAATGCAAAAAAATTCATTCATATTCATTTAGAAACAACAATATTAATGTTTTAACTCAGAAATCAATATTTGGTGGAATAACCAGGAGGTTTTCAATGGGGTTCAGTGCAGTGCGCACTTCATTTTTTCCACAGCTGTATTTTCTGGCTTTAAGCTTTAAATTTTGGATCTCTATGACAACAATTGTCTGTAAAATTGCTTCTAAAGTCATATATGATTAAAACTCAGACAGATTTGATAGTTCCAGGAGGATTATGATCCCAAACACATCTCAAGTGAACACTGAGCTGGTGGATTTATGCTAAAAGTCTAAACTGTTTAAACACCAAAGAGTATATGAGAAGAAATATGTGGAGTAGTTTATGGTTTTGTTGTTTTTGTGAACAAACATTTTGACAGAGTTCTTCTTCCAAAGTAACCAATGCCTGTCTTTCTCCCTCCAGACCCAGAGCTTATTACTCAGGACAGTTCAGTGAGGATCGCTTCTACGTTGTGAACCAGGATTTCCTGCGATACGTTCGAAACAGGTCAGTGTCTGAATCAAGATCCAAAACTATCCTGCTAAAAATCAGTGTTAACAGCTGTTTGAATGCTATTGGTTATTTTTACCTCTAAAATAACGAGTCCATTTTCAGTCAAATTAAATCAGTAAATACAGTATTTTCCGGACTATAGAGTGCACCTTACTATAAACTGCACCTACAAACTAAAAAAAAAAATCGGAAACGTACCGATTTTTATTTCACAATAAATCTGCTATTAAGGACGCAGCCCTCCGTCTCCAACGCCGAACCAAGGATTCAGCTTTGAGTTGTCGTACAGCAGCTATCGATCTGTAATGTCACATCGATAGCCCTCAGCTTAAAAGTTGCATCATACAAACTTTTTTGGGTTGTTTCCATGATGTGGGGGTACGAGTTTGAAAACATTTCTCTGTTGTACCTGCTGCTAGCATGTGCTTGTTCAAATTAAAATTAGCACTCTCTTCTTTGATTTCCAATTTTGACTTCCAACGATTCACTTCCTGCTAAAGAGCCCCCTGGTGGTTGAAGAAAAATCCACAGAAAAGCCACTCCGGATTATAAACCACATGGTTCAAAGCATGGGGAAAAGTAGCGGCGTATTGTCTGAAAAATGCGGTATTTCTGAATTGACTAAGAAGAATAAACTTCAATTAAATTTTCAATGAACAACAGCTCTAATTAGATAAATTAGATCTGAATAACGTATAACTGTCTTTGAAACTATGTTATTGGATTAAATCAACTTTAGTCATTCTCTTTTGGAAAGTGACACTTGTAATGTGAATTGGTTCCATCTAATAATTAATTGCATAGATTACGCATCACATCAGACTAACATTTTTACTACCAACAGGTATTTAAGTTCAAATGATCTTAGTGGAGATTACTGGGCAATTGTGCGACCAACCAACGGGGCGTTTACTCTCTTTTTGGCTCTGCACACATGCGACACAGTAAGTTAGTCATAAATAAGGAATATTTAGACTGTATATTTTGTGCAATGCTTTTTGTCTTTATGTTTTTGTCATTCTTAGTATGTAATAGTGATATTAGCTTAGGTTAATTTTAATTTGAAATTCAGTTTTTATTTTGAAAAGCTCACTTCCTGTTTGAGCCACAGACTTCAGAAAGATTGCAGAAATATGGATCAATGCAGCTTTTGACCGAGTGTGTCGTGTTTTATTGAAAAGAAGAAAAGTTAATTGTATAAGTGATTCTGAATCTCCAGTTGTTGTTTTTTTCTTAATAAAGATTTCTCAGTTAAATAAGAGTATTTCCAAATCAACAAACCTGATTATAATTTGTTGGACTCTTCGTTAAGTTAATTTTTCTTAGGCTCTAAAGTGTATCAAAATCCAAAATCAGCGGTTTCTTTGTTTTTTAGCTTAAAACTAATACTATGTTCTATCTTTGCTCTCCACAGGTGAGTGCATATGGATTTATGACAGAAGACTACAGTAAATACTCAAACTATTATGTAGAGAAGCTGTGGAGCGAAGTAATTTTCTACATCAACCATGATCTCATTCTGGAGAAAAATCTGTGGAAAAGCTTTCATGACAAAAAAATACTGAAGCTGTATCAAAGAACTGGGTCAGAAAAGTAAACAGATTCCTGATTCAGCATCAGGAGTCAAGAAGACCTGAAAAATTATGACGGTGTTCATTATTTTTCACTGTACTCTAACCTTAAGCTTATTTAAATGAGCTCTATGTACACAAGTGGCAGAAAGACTTGTGTAAATATTTGTTGTAAAATAATGTCCTACATGTGAACTGTATTGAGGCTGAAATGAAGAATATTTTTACATTTATTTATAGATGGATGATTGTTTTTGCAGTAATAATCTGCATTTTGTGTTGGTGACATATCTTTGCAATGTTTTAGCTGTGGCAATATTTTAGTTTTAAAAAAGCACTCTAACGGATTAACACCATCAAGAAAACAAACATTTTTTAAATAAATACATAAAACCAAAAATATATTTAATAAACTTTTGTTTATGTGGCTTGTAATTAGCAGGGGAAACTGTAGAACTACATTTTGTGGACGAAAACAGCTAATATACTGTGAATAGTGTGAAATCAGTGTTGCTTGTATGTTATTTTTCTGTTTGTTTTATTTGTTAATCACTTTTGAAATAAACTAAAAAAAAACCTGTTCCATGTCTTTTTTGGGCACAACTTCTTTCAGTCAATATAATTGTGTTAATTATATACTTTAGTTACAAGAAGACTGGCACATATTTAAAAATATAGATATATACAATACACAGCTCATTCATTACATGCTTATACAGGTCCCTCTCAAAAAATTATCATATTGTGATAAAGTTCATTATTTTCCATAAAGTAATGATAAAAATTAAACTGTCATATATTTTAGATTCATTGCACACCAACTTAAATATTTCAGGTCTTTTACCGTTTTAATACTGATGATTTTGGCATGCAGCTCATGAAAACCTCAAAAAAATTATTTCTTCCGATCAATAAAAGAAAAGTATTTCAATAACAAAAAGGTCAACCTTCAAATAATTATGTTCAGTTATGTTCTCAATACTTGGTTGGCAGTCTTGTTGCAGAAATGATATATGATTATATATGATAATGCTTCAATGCGCAGTGGCATGGAGGCAATCAGCCTGTGGCACTGCTGAGGTGTTCAGGAGCCCAGGATGCTTCGATGAGCTTCAAGCTCATCCAGAGTGTTGTGTCTTGGTCTCTCAACTTCCTCTTCACAATATCCCACAGGTTCTCTATGGGGTTCAGGTCAGGAGAGTTGGCAGGCCAACAGTAACACCATGGTCAGTAAACCATTTACCAGTGGTTTTGGCTCTGTGAACAGGTGGCAGGTCGTGCTGAAAAATGAAATCTCCATAAAGCTTTTCAGCAGATGGAAGCATGAAGTGCTCCAAAATCTCCTGATAGCTGCTGCATTGACCCTGTCCTTGATAAAACACAGTGGACCAACACCAGGAGCTGACATGGCTCCCCAGACCATCACTGACTGTGGCTACTTGATACTGGACTTCTGGCATTTTGGCATTTCCTTCTCCCCAGTCTTCTTCCAGACTCTGGTACCTTGATTTCCGAATGACATGCAAAATTTGCTTTCATCCAAAAAAAAGTACTTTGGACCACTGAGCAACAGTCCAGTGCTGCTTCTCTGTAGCCCAGGTCAGATGCTTCTGCTGCTGTTTCTGGTTCACATGTGGTTTGACCTGGGGAATGTGGCACCTGCGGCCCATTTCCTGCACACGCCTGAGCACAGTGGCTCTGGATGTTTCTGCTCCAGACTCAGTCCACTGCTTCCGCAGGTCCCCCAAGGTCTGGAATCGGCTCTTCTCCACAATCTACCTCAGGGTCCGGTCACGTCTTCTCATTGTGCAGCGTTTTCTCCCACACTTTTTCCTTCCCACTGAGGTGCCTTGACACTCTGGGAACAGCCTATTCGTTCGGAAATGTCTTTCTGTGTCAGTGTCAGTCATGGCCTTATGGACAGCAGTCAGGTTAGTAGTCTGACCCCTGATTGCAGTTTTGAGTAATGAACCGGGCTGGGAGTTTTTAAAAGCCTCAGGAATCTTTTGCAGGTGTTTAGAGTTACTTTGTTGATTCAAATTATTAGATTAACTGCTCTTTCAGAGAACCTTTTCATAATATGCTAATTTTTTGAGACAGGAATTTTGGGTTTTCATGAGCTGTGTGCCAAAATCATCAGTATTAAAACAATAAAACACCTGAAATATTTCAGTTGGAGTGCAATGAATCTAAAATATATGACAGTTTAATTTTTAGCATTACAATACAGATTTCTGCTCACCAAATGTATTAATGATATTTTAAATTAGTTTTATTGTTTTTACATTGGTTATTGCTTTTGTTATAATTCTGCGGCACTTTGACATTTACATGTAAAGTGAACTATAAATATAATTGCATTATTATTTATTTCTGACTGAATTTCATTATTTTAATGCTCCTTTCATGTTGCTGTTTGCTGGATTCTTGGGTATTTCAAAACATAACTTTGAATTTTTAAATAATATACACAAGACGTCCAGTTTATCGGCAATCTCACGCCACCCAATGAAAACACGACAGGTAATGAAAGCCTTTTCAACGCCTCCGACCCGCAATAAGCAGGAAGCTGATGCTCATTTTTTAAATTTAAACTTGGGATTTTGTTGTTATTCAACTTTGCACAACAAAATTCCGTGTGATATCACTTTTAATAAAAACAAATCACTAAATTATGTTAAAATACAGAAAATCGGTCGCAATAACTACACCAGCAACATTTCCAGAGTTTATTTCTGGTTTGCCATCCGCATGTTGATGTTCAATGAACTGCACCACCTTGTGGTTAAACTGGGTAAGATCCTTGCTGTGGCTGTTCTGTCGGTTCACTGCAAGCTGTAATCGAAGCGCAGAGTCTCAATAATATGTATCGATGAGATTCAAATATCATGGAGATACCATCTGTAAAGATTTGGGAAGAAATTCAGAAAGTAGGAGTCTGCAGGTATTCGCTGTCGCTCAGAATTCACTTTTCCACCAAATCCATGACTTTATTTTTCATTTTTAAATTAGTTTTATTTGTCTCTCCCAGCTGTAAAACAGGAAACAGACAGAGAGAAAGAAGCTCATGCGGCAAAAGTCTAAAGGTCGGTGATTAAGTCTCAACGACCACAACAGCCTCCACACACCAGGTGGCCACTATTAGAAATCCAAACAGTTTGTTCACGTTTTTGCGAAGCTGTGCAATGAACAAACAAAAGAACCTGGTCGGCATTATTTATTTAAATATCTCCCAGATTTTTCAGGTTTCTATTTAAATGTAATTTTATATGCAGTTTTTTATAGATTGCTCTTGTTTATTTCTATATATACATTACTGCTTCAACACTGCTTCCTATTTATCATGTAATTTGATGGCTTAATTTGCTGCCAAGAGCGGGAGGAGTTGCTAGTTTAGTTGCTAAATAAACCTTAATTAGTAGCTTTTAGTGGATGCTTACTTTGGAAATAATGCCACCTGTTGCTTAAAAGGAAAACTAAATCAGCACTCCTGCAAATGCAAAAATAAAAATGAAAAATTGTAAGTGTATCCATATCACAAACTTGTACTGCATGGCTGCATGATCTGGAGCAGGCGATCAAAAAGGAGAGAGAGAGAGATTCCTAATTGACTAGAGGACCAGTCCATTGGTACGTTTGCCTGTTTGCATTAGTTTGCATTTATATTCCTGCTCTCTCAAAAACCCCATTTGAATTCTGTATTTCATACACACACACACACACACACCTGCACAAAGCAGGTTTTGCGAAGTGGCTTTCCAAAACAATCATGTTTTGAAAAGCCACATGACTTTACTTGCTCTTTTCCTCGAGTTTCCTCTTTGTGAAATTATGAAATCTTACTGGCAGAGTTTTTATGGAGTTTATTGCAAATGGCCTTTAGTCACTACACCCTGCTGTAGCCCTGCCCTACCCCCCCCTCCCCTCTCGCTCTCTCTTACTGTAATCTCTTAGTGTAATATATACATCAGCGTGCCTAAGTTTGTCTGAGTGACTTTTCTTGCACTACTGGTCTGGCATAGTTTTAAGTCATGATTCGGCTTTTTTTCTGGTCATAAGCTGCAGCGTATCATGTCAGCTTCAACAAGGACTCTGCACTGCACCTCCAAAACGTCAACTTTGGTGTTTAGCTGAGCAGCAAAAAAAAAGAAAAGAAAAGAAAATCTTCCACTTTTCAGCAATGATGACGGGTCGATCACTCAAACTTTGGTCTTTGGTGCTGGTGATATCGGCCACTATTATCTTTTTTATTATATTCTTGGAAAACTCAGCAAGAGAAAAAACGTAAGTGCTTTTGACATTTCTATAACAGAAGATTAAAACAGTTTTTTGTTTAATTAGCTCACAGTTTTGGTTTGTCTTGATAATTAATATCTCTTTTAGTTTAAACTACAGCTGGATAGCCATGTCAGGAACATACAAAGCGAGCAGAGAAGACAAGCTGCTGCGCACCAGTGAATTATTGCAAAAGAAAGGAGAGTTGGCTACAACAAATACAACAGTGCTGACATCTGATCCAGTTATTACCAATTCTTCTGAAACTCCTATTCCTATGATTTTGAAAAGGTTTTTCAAGAAAATTCCTCAGTGGAGCTTTGAGGATATATACAACTTGGATGCTCCACCTAGACCTATGGTAAGCATTTTAAGATAAGATAAATCTTAAATATGTGTCATTTGTTGTTGCCAGCAGAACAGCTTGGACTTGTTTTTACATGTTTGCCTTTTGTGTGGACTCATCACTAAATGTCTGACATCTTTGTGTGCTTAGCTGTCTTCTGATCAAACTGTAGAATCTAAATCTTTAGGTTTTCACTTCGATAGCAATTTTTAAAAATGAAATTTAGAAATCCTTGCTTTTTGTGACAAACAGATTAAAGGTTTTACAAAAGATTTTTTAAGAATCTTTCCATTCATTCAAGAAAATGTAATTTTTTGGGGTTTGTCTTATTTTAGTGCATAATGCTTTCCCCTTTTGAATTTATTACAATATACCAAAACAGTCGTGAATCTAAAACCTATTTTAGAAAATCTTAGGTTAATGACAAATGATTTACCTCAGATTTGATCAGTGTAAGATTATTTTATTTTGCACCAGAAAGGATCAAATCCAGTCGTAAAAAGGTAGGGACACTTCAACATCACCTGGATAGATGATTTCTAGAAACTGGATTTATTGCGGCCGCATGTTTTCCGTGGAAAACAGAAGGCAAAGTCATTTTTCTACATATCATTAGGTGTATATATTTATGCAAAAATAATACTTAGTGTCCACATATCACATGTACGATTTAACCAAAAATTATTCATATCCCTGGCAGATTTAGGTTTTAAGTAATTTTTATTAAATGAATAAGTTTACTTATGACTGTGAATGAGACATGAGACTCTCAAAAATGTAATAAAGTGCTATAAAAGGAGTATCGATTTGAGGAATTTTTTTAATCTAGATTTATTCAGATTTTCATTAGAAAAATGCTAAATTGAAAACTATTTATACTCATAATTAATCACTGAAAACAAAACCTTATTGCGATTACAGCAATTAAAGCCTTCTTTTAAAAAGTATATTATTTTATTACTTTTTTTCATACTAAAAGTAAAAAATTACACATTTTTATTTGATCTACTAATTTGGATATGTCTGAATCTGTTTTTAATAACAACACAGTATTTTCTCGTGCTGTTGATTTGACGCCACTGTACAGTTTGTTATTGTTAGTTCTGTTTTTGAGTAAACCTACATGCTGTGACTTGCTGTTGTTACACCTGAATTTAACATTTTACATAATTGCTTCTTTATAGTGCCTCTCATTTCCAGTGGAAAGTTTCTTAGCTCTTTTGAATTTTTTTCTCTCCCATTTTCAACTTCCAGCCCTTAAAACATTTGGTGACCAACGGTGACCAACGATCAAAATAATTGTCAAAAGCTTATTCACCTTCACTTCCAGAACTTATAATGATCATTTTCCTGGCAACAGGGTCCCACTTCCCTTTGACAAACACAACATGTCATTGCAATGTTGTGAAATCTTGTGCCAGAATATCACATAATCCCACCTGTGGGAATTTTCAGCTTTAGTTTTACTTTATCTCGATGTTTTCTCTGGTCAGACTTGTCCACAGTCTCTGCGTAACTCCAAGGACGAGGACTTCCAGAAAGCTTTCCTTCCCAACATACGCATGTTTCTGCACAAAGACAATTTCAACATCAGAGAGTGGAACCGGCTCTCGCATTTTAATAATCCCTTTGGTTTTATGCAAATGAAGCATGATGGTATGTATTTTCTTACACATAGTAAAACTGAAAGCTACATATAATTGCTCTACTAGGATATTTGTGCAGCTCAAAAAATGTGAATGTTGCGTAAAAGTTCAATATATGGTCATTTTAAAGAGATTGTTACATAATAAGTGTAATATTTCAAGCTTTTGTGTTTTGCAATTTTAATGATAAAGGCTTTCAGATAAAGAAAACCCAAAATTAGACTAATCAAAAATGGATATTTGGAGTATTTCGCCCATATCATCTTTCAATTAGATTATTACATCTTTACAATGTGGAAAATAATATTTGTGTAAAAGAAAACTGAAAATAAGTGTAAATATGAAGAATCTCAAGGTCTTTAGTTACAATCTACTAAAATATTTTAATATTTACAAAAGAAAGTATGCTTGTAACTGTTGAAGTTGTAACTGAAATTTGTTTAAATTTTTTGTTTGCAGATGTAATGCCTGTAGTGAAGCTGATCTCAAAGCCCAAAGAGCCGCTGCTCCTCCCAAAGCCAGGTGGGGACGGCTGTGTCCACTGCGCCGTGGTGGGAACAGGCGGCATCCTGAACGGCTCAAAGATGGGCGCCGAGATTGATGCTCACGACTACGTGTTTCGGTAGGAAAACAAACGAGAACAAACCTGTTGGTTGATCCAGCTGAGCAGCTCAGTGACTGTAAGGCATGCAAATTACAGGCTGGTTAAACTGGTGGACGCAGCAGTGTAGGTTTTCAGTCTGTCGCACCTTCAAAGATTTAATTGACAAAAGAAAATGGTATTAAAAATAAATTCATACATGTTTTTTAGAGTTTTATAACGTGCTAAACGTATAATTTTGCAGCCATTTCACAATGATGAGGTATGTTGTTCTGAGTTTCAATTAAAATAATTTAAAGTCACAAAATGCTTAAACATTTAAGAGGCTATGAGTACTTTAACAAAGCACTTGGTAAAATCTTTGACAACAGTTGAAAACTTCCACACACAAAAAAAACATGGAAAAACATACAAAGATCTAATATTTGTTGAAGCAGACAGAATTACTGAATCTATTACAGTTATATAACACTTTTTGCAATTGATCAGCATGAACTCTTACATCTGGATGGTGAAATTAATCTGAAACTGAAGTCTGTACACACTAGCCGCCTCCTCAGCTGCTCTGGTAGTTAACAGAGCAAGGTGACGCATTGCTATTAAGCCATTAATATTTCCACACATTTGATTTTCTCAAATCACAAGGAGTGTCTTTGGCTCAACATGAGCACATCATAAAAGCGTTGCTTCATTTATGAGCAAACCATAAATTAATAAAACAGTGATTGCAAATTTTTATAGTTTTCAAAATGTTTCAGATTTTTTTTTTCACTGCAGAGAACAAAAGGTGAAATAGGAGTTTTGTCTTTCTGGTTAGACAGAACAAACCTAAACACTAAAGTTTTGCTGTTTCAACTATAAACCAATGTGTCTTTTTATTTTTCTTTCTTGCATTAGTAACAAAAAACACTGCAGTAGCAACTTTTTTGTTTAATTTTATCTAAGAAAAGAAGAAGTCTAAAGAAAAGTTTCCATTACTTACTTTATTTTTGTATTGTGTTACTTCACAAAATAAAACAAATCTTACATTTTCAAGTTACCAAAATTAACAAAATGACTCGTTTAAACCAATCATCAGCTTTTTTCAGTAACACCTTGGAGTTTGTCAGACTTTGCCAACCTGACAGTATTCCAGTGAGCAGCTCTGGATTTAATTTCGTAGCCAGCTTTAATTTCCGATGATAATTTATGTGACAGGATGAACGCCGCGGTGGTTGAAGGTTATGAGGAAGACGTCGGAAACAGAACATCAGTTTATGTTCACACTGCTCACTCCATTACAGCATCGCCTATTTTTTACCGCAAGTTTGGATACAAGGCTGCTCCGCACGATGAGGTATTAAACCAACAATTTATGTGATATTGTGTTTATGTTCTATAAAAAAATAAAAATGACTTTGTCCTGCTTTTTCTTCTGACAGGGTATAAAATACGTCCTGATTCCTGAGGGCTTGAGGGACTTCCAGTGGCTCAACGCCGTCATCAAAGGAGAAAGAGTCGCTGATGGGGAATATCGTAACAGGAAGTATGCATCAGATTTTACACATTAGTATTATTATTATTAGTGAAATGTTCTGTATATTTGTATGGGAGTGAAAAACTTGGGTATCCAATACGTATCCGATTCAGATACAACCTAACGTTCATCCAATCTGAACGTCACTGGTAGTTATAGTTCGCCATGGTTGTCGTTTTTCTTTCCGCTTGAGCGTATCAGGTCACAGAATAGTAACGTATGTCGAGAAGCACCTCGCTGCAGCAAACAGAAAGGGCCGGAGACGGACCACTGTCAGTCTCTTACCTTATTTGGAAATGTGACCATTGCAATCCGGAAGTGAAAGGGGCGCTATTTCCTATATTATCTGCGTTCTCCAGTTTAAATTTTCTTTTGAAATCTGTGATATAGTTTCATCTGTAGGAAGGAGTTTCACTCTCAGTATGTATTTCAACTTCTCTTTTTTATTTACTTAAGCGCAGTTCAAAACCTTTAACAAATTCCGTAGCTTTCTGTGTACTTCTTAAATCTGCTTCTTAGTCGCATCATTTTGGGCCTGCTACTACCTCTAGTGGCATGGGGGTGGTAACACAACTAATATAATTATGTCACTAAACGAGAATACCAAAAAAATCTTTATTATTTACTATTAATTTCGCCATTACTGGCAACGTGAAAGATAAATTATCTTCTAAAATACCATATTTTTCTTCAGGATGTAAAGCTAGCTGACATAAATAACACCTTTATACATTGTAAATAATATCTATATATCTTCGTGCGAGAATTAATAATAAATAATAAAGACTTTGGCGTTCTGATTTAGTAATGTAATTATATTAGTTGTGCTACAACCCCCATGCCATTAGAGGCAGTAGTAGACCCGAAAAGATGCGAAAAATAAGCAGATTTAGAAGTACACCGAAAATTGTTAAAAACTGTGATCTGCGCTAAAGTAAATGAAAGAGAGAAGTTCAAATACATGCTGAGAGTGAAACTCCTTCCTAAAGATAAAGCTAAATCACAGATTTAAAAATAAAAATAAAACGGGAGACCGCGAATAATATAGGAAATAGAGCCCCCTTCACTTCCGGATTGCAATGGTCCCATTTCCAAATACGGTAAGAGACTGACAGTGGTCCGTCCCCGCCCCTTTCTGTTTGCTGCAGCGAGGTCCTTCTCGACTATAACGAGGATTAAGTTGTTAAAATGCTGCTCCGGTTGGATAACGACTTCAAATGTGTAAGCTATGCTCCACGAAACTTAGCATCCAAGTTTACTTCCGCAAACACTGAGCACTACTTCTTCTTCTTGAGGCGGTTGGCAAAACTGAGAACGCTGACCTTACTGCGTCCTCTACCGCGCATGCGGGACACTTTCAGGTGTTTTGCACCTGAGTGAAGTTGGCCCCCCCACCTTCTTCAAATCAAACAAAATTGGTGTCAAACGTTTGTGCTACGTTTGTGCTGGTTTGTGCAGCAAAAATTTTCGTTTGTGCTGCTATCATTTTAAAGATATAAAGAAATGTTTCTAGAGGTCATCCAAGGTCAACCAGCCCCCCC
>CAEGAF010073468.1:0-39651 GCA_903067075.1 Micropoecilia bifurca | reverse complement strand
ATATATGATTTCCTATCTTGAAAATCCTGATTCATAGCTGCAAGTTTATTTTAGTATGCAGTTATGATTAATAAAAGGATATGAGATTGACATGTGACCTCATATTCATCCCATGTTATAGAAAGTGAACAACATGAAGAATTTGGACATTTTCATGGTAAAAAAAAAGTGTTTCCCATTACTTTTTAAATGTATATATTTTTCAACTATTTCACACGTTCTACACATGATGCACATGTTTCACATGTGTATAGAATGTGAAAACATGTCAGAGTGACTGTGGCTGTGTGGGTAGAGCAGTTGCCTTCGGATCGGAAGGTTGTTGGTTCGATTCCAACTTACTAATCTAAGTATCGGCGTATAAATGTGTGTGCGTTTGTCAGTGCAAATGGGTGAATGTGATTCTAGTGTAAAGTGCTTTGAGTAGAGCGCTATACAAGTTCAGTGCACATGTGCATCTCATAATTTATATGGAATAAACATATGGAGATATGTGTATTCAACATTCATGTTTTTATGTGAATCAGAAGTTTTTCACCATGAAATGTTCCAAAATCACATGTATGCATGTGATTCACATGTGTGGTTTTAATACGGTACATGGGTTTCACATGTGACTTTCTCGTTAATTTCATGGTATTTTTTTGATAACGCTTTTAGTTATAATGACAAAATTAATTATTAATAAATTTACCTGACATTAGCAAGAGGTCCTGTGCTCTCAAAGTTGATCCTGGCCTCTGGTTCGTCACTGGAGGACTTTCGAGTGTCAGAGTAAGAAGACACACTGTTGAATCGAACCTTGTAGCTCCTGTGGGTAAAACACAGACGTGAGGAGGAACTTTACTTAAAAATGGGGGTCAAGAGGCTACGGCTGGACTCACTTTCTGTCCTCTGTGTTGGAAGTTGGGTGGCGCATTTCCATTAAGGCAGCTCCGAATTTCTGCACCAACAAGGGAAAAACTGTTATTGTGCTGTGATCATTTAAAAAGGCTTTTTGAGGACCTTTATACTTACCTCTCCGTTTTCAGGTGGATCCCCATTGCCAAATGTGCTGGTTACAGCTAAAACCAGCGTCTCATGCTCCAAGTCCACCACGTCGTATTCATCCATGGACATGACCTGTAGGAGAAAGATCTCTCCTCAGCACATATCGGTAGATCTCAGCTACCAATATGTTCCAGTTTTCATCTCACTCCCCTCTGCACACTCCACTCAACAGATGACTTGAGCCTGTAAATTAGGGCCGAACGCACAGCCGCTGGCAAAGGAGTAGGTTGTAATGACCACTCTGTCTTCACCTCTAACGAGATGATAATATGCTGCTGCCACACACATCGAGTGGCCATGATGCACACAACTCAGCAGGGGTGCCTGTCTGCCATGGGCCACGCGCCGATTTCTTACACACACATGCAAAGCTGCACAAGCAAAAGGCGTGAAGAGGAAACAGGCTTTAGCCCTGCAACAACAAAAGTTTGCCCCAGGCGTTCACATCTGCCCTCCATTTGTGCACACCCACTCTCTGTGACGCACAATTGCATGCATGACTGTCTTCCTGTGTACTTGATCACACTGAGAAAACAGGAGAATTAAGATGCACCCTAGAGGAAATGCACCAAATACATGATAGAGAGCTGCATCTTTTCCTCCTTAACAGATTTGCACAGCCAAAGGTGTTTCAGGATGTTGTCTTAAACTACTGTCTGTTCAATGCTTCAGTGAGTAAAATTGGTCCAGAACTCTGGCACTTCACTGCACGACAAAAAGGTGACATAAAAAAAATTAAAAACAACTTTTCGGTTTTTCTCTGAAGGTCTCAGTTTGCATTTAATTGGCTTCATCAGGCAGGGGGCATAGAGAAGAGAGGAATTGTTTGAATTTGTACTTTTCCAATTAGATTTCGTGGAAATCGATCAAAACATCTTGCTCAACCTTTGGAAACACTGATGCAAGGTAGGCGCAAGAGTACCTTGGCATCAAAGGCATGCTTGAAGATTTCACAGAGAGTTTTGGCGTAGTCTTGTGATTTTCCTGTTTCAGTAGCAAACAGTATGGTGGCTTTAACCCTCTTGGCCATGGCTTGCCCCATTAGCTTTGCAGAAAATTTCACAGCCCTGTGGAGGGGATAAGAGAGAGACGACGTGAATGAGACGCAGAGAAAATACAAAGAGCAAGCATCTGAACCATCCAAGGTAAGCTAATTCGGGGCACAGCGTGGAGTCACTGTGTCTCCTGCCATGTTCACAAAGCAATTGTTATTGAGCTGCTGTTGCAGGTAGCTATACAGATGGGTGGCAATTCTGATTACCTAGCTTGTGCTTTCCTTGAGGCAATTATATTAATAGCAGATCATACATGCACACAAGCGCATGCACAGACAAGAAAACTGACAGAACTCTGATTACTCCCAGAGGGGTTGATTGAATGAATGTCACTGCTGAGTACATTAGCCTCCCTTTCATGGGTTTTGCTTTTATCAGTAGGGTGATTACTTGTGTAAATTAGCATTACACACAATCTATTATCTTTGGCATTTGGGGATGTAATGTATACTTGGCTCTTTGAGTGAGCCAATAAAGGAAATCACTAATTTAATATAAGCAAGCATATTTACTTGGCAAGCTTCTTAAATCCGATGGTTCTTTTCTTTGTGGGTGTCCCGTTGACTCCTTTCCACACATGGGTGTGCCAAGGATCAGGCTTTTGCACACAGGAAAAAAGAAAAAAACACAATAACAACAAAAAATGTTTCACACCCAAGACAGGCATTTTTAGTCTGCAGGAGTTATTTTTAATTGCATCCCATACCTGGTACTCAAAGGAAGGTGTGAGACGGTAGTTGAGCATTTCTTGGTGAAAGACTGGTGTTATGCTTCCTGACATTGGAGGCACAATCCACACCCAGTCTCCAGGGCAACCTCCTCTCACCCGATACTCGTTCTCCATGTGCTTCATGAAGGACTCTGTGGCTGAGTGATGGTCCACTATGGTCACTTTGCAAGTCTGGAGTATAAAGCAAGAATATGGGAGGAAAGGTAATATTTTAAAAGTAAGGAATGGAAAATGAAAATAAAAAAGCGTAAAGAACAAAGTAACATGGCAATAAACTTCCCAACCCTTAAAAAAATCTATGCCATAAGCGTGTTGTTTTATTTCCTAAATATTGTAGTTTTTAGGTGGTCTGTACTTGGATTTTTGACATGTAGACCTAAGCAAATATATATTCTTCATAACACAATTTTGCAAACCAATGTTATACTAAATTTTCAATCATTCAAATTTCATTTGTATAGCACATTTCAGCAGCAAGGCATTTCAAAGTGCTTCACATAATTAAAATAAAAACAGCGTGTGACATTGAATAAACAGTGAGAGAAAGATTTTAAGAAAGCATTCAAAAGGAAACAGTGAGAAAGAGAAGTAAAAAGTAAAGATAAAAACATTAAAAATAAGCAACTCTTCACAGGTGGGTTTTAAGTTGAGATTTAAAGGCACTCAGTGTTTCAGCTGTTTTACAGTTTTCTGGAAGTTTGTTCCAAATTTGTGGTGCATAGAAACTGAATGCTGCTTCTCCTCGTTTGGTTCTGTGTATGCAGAGCATACTTTGTGTAAAATAAAACCAGTCAGATAACTGCATGACTTGCCAATGCGATAGATACCACTGTGAGAGACACATGTCATCCCATTACAGGGTATAGTACACAAAACGTCTGAAAAAGCACAACAGAATAAAATGCGGCCCAAAAGAGCAAATTCAAATTAGCTGGTCTGACAAAACCCAAAGCTCCTAACCTGGGTAATAGGCATCTTGAGTCATTAGCTTTTATTTTTCCCAAAATCCCCTAATCAAGTCTAGCCAAGAGGAACAAGTTGCGGAAGGCTGTTAAAACTGGAAATTAGGTTAATCCTCCAGTGATAAAGAATACTGACTTGCAAAAAATAAATAAATAGTGCATCAGTTTAAGGAAAAAAAAACTGAAAATCTATGTAATACTTTTATCACTTGACAAATATGCACAACTTTGTGTTGTTCTATCATACAAAATCCCCCTTATAAAGCCCTGAAAAAAGTACAAATTTAAATGTGGATAAATTGGCACTCAATAACCCCTCTAAAGCTCGCTTACAACAGAAGTTAATGATTCAGACAGATCAAGAGTCATTTTATTTTATTTGTTACTCTGAAAAGTCAGTCTTTGGGCTAAATACCCCCATACTATTATAGCTTTGCACCACAGCCATGTAAATGTCAACGTTTTATTAAGCTTTGTTTACGATGTGTAGTTCTACACTGAGCATATAACTCAGAAGGGCGCTTGTGGAGATGAGATCACTTTTCTAAACAAGGAACTTGCTGTGAATCCAATATGACAAAAGCCTCTCTATTCCCAAGAGGAAAGCGCACACACCTTCAAATCCCTTGAAATCTATATTTAGAACAACTTTAAGCAAAGGATGCAATCACCTGAAAGCTGTAGAGAACAGCAATATTAATCTCCACAAGTGCCTGGTCTTTCCAAAGGGAAGATGTCTTCCTGGTGTCCAAGCCCATCTTGTTGGCAACCTCCTACAAAACATAAGACAAATGAGATGATATTAATGTGAAAACATTAAGCATGCGATGTGCTTTTTTTGTTTGATAAAAAGGTTTGATTATATGGGTTTCCCAAAAGCTTGGATTTTTCAATCAAATGTGAAGAATTGTCTAAGAATTTGGCGCATATCACAGACACACAGAACACCTGGCAAAAATCTATAAAAATTTAAGAAAAAATGCAGTTTACAAGAAGCTAGAAAAACAAACAACCTATAAGCTACTGTTTACAGAAGTAATTTTAAGCCATCATCTATATGAAAGTATCTTCACATCACTTTGTAACATTTTTTATTTTACTTTCATTTTGTTTACATTTACACGTTTCAGAATAGTTCAGTTAAAATTGCACTTCAAATATGCTGCTGCAAAATCTGTTTCATATTTGCTGTTTTTCTTCTTTGCTGTTTTATAGAGAAAGTTCATTCCATAATTCATCACTTCCAGATGCCCAAACTAATTTTCTTACTACCTTGTGTGATGGATGCTGTGAGCCGTTTTAGACAGTTACACATAATCAAACATGAACATTTCTCTTATATGTCTAAAAAAATGTATGTGGTTTTAAAGTTAATATACTACTTTTCCTAAGTATCCATTCGGATATCATTCTGCTGCATACCGTTTCTGTCCATGTTCACCTGTCAAACAGCCTCACAATTGATTCTGGATGTTATACAGAAGAGCTCATCAACAGAGTGCTTGACAGTTCTCATGACAGTTTGTAGTGATTTGTTGAGTTTGGTTTTCACCAAACATGTCACTGTGAGTCATCAAATATCTCAACTTTGGTCTTGTCTCTCCAAATAGCATGGTTCCAGAGTTCCTGTCGTTCTTTCAGTAACAGCTATCCCAAACCATGAACCTGCACTCTTCACAGAGAGGAATGGCTTTCCTGATTAACTCATTCGCTGCTTTGCTGATTGTATTGTTGTGAACTTTAACAACAGCAGGATGTAGAATCTAAGAAATCTCTTTCAGATGTTAGAAATTACCCACACCAATCCAAAGTCTGACCTCAGAGGGAATTCGTAGGAATACCGGTGAAAATTGACAAATGTTTGGAATGTCTTCTAAATGAAAATAAGGCCCAATTCACACTCCCAAGACTGAAATTTCAAAATGACCAGATAACCTTTCAGTTTGCTTCTCCAAGGTCACTTATATTATCTTTACATATTTATTTGATTCAGCCCCGCAAACTACTAGCATCCTATTCCTATGAGTGGTTCATTACTCTAGATGTGTGCTTACTTTTACAGACATCGCATCCATATTCTGCTTAGGTTTTTGTTATGTTTTGTATTTTGTGAAAATACAAGACCAAAAAGTTATATTTTAATCATGCAAGACTGTATTGACCCCATTTTAAGAACTTGCAGTTGGTCAAAAGATTATTTATTTCTGGCATGCAAGGTCTTTGAGTTAAAACCATTGTTTCATATTTGGCGAATTACTTAGTTCTGAATAAAAAAGAAAAACCCAAAGGGCAGCAAGAAGCCAACAGCCTTCTCCACAACTTAAGCAGTTGAGTAACAAGACAAATCCAAAGCTGGCACCCATGTGCCTTGAAGTGCTCTTCAAAATTGGATTGCTCTGATTTGGGATGAAATCTTTGGAAACCGTTCTCTTTACATGTCTGAGTATTGCTATTTGACATATGACACACAAAAAACCAACAGTCTGTTCAGCATTTTCCATCTGCGATATCACCTTTTTTTTTTTTAACTGAAGGCCATAAAGGATTCTTTAGAATCTAGAAAACCCACAGACACTTAAATTTCTTGCAAATCAGATTTCTTTCCATTTTGCATAGTTACATTGTTTTTGGCTCATTTGATGACACAACACATGCTCGTCTTGACACAAGGCTGCAATCAATCTGTGCCTTCAATTCTTTCCTGCTTCTAATGTCACATGACTGTGTTTCCTGGCACTAAAAATACCTCCAGAATGTTGTAGCGTGAGCTGTCACAGAAGTCCCTCACGCCAATCTCGGTGCCCATGTACCAGCCACTGAAGGGGCATCCAGTGAATTCAAGACCGCCAATCTCTAGCAGCATGTTTGCAACTGCTGGGAGGCCGTACCACTTCAGTCCCAGGTCCTTGAACCACTCTAACCTGGGGAAATGAAGGAGACAACTGTGACGTAGTTAAAGGCTTACGTCAGATAATTTGATTCATTATCCACTCCCTAGCTAGCAATGGGCTTCACCACTAGAATCCTTAAGAGCCAGTGTAATTGCCACTGAGACACGTAAAAAAAATTAAGTGTGTCCAAAAACCAACATTACCAAAATGAAACCCATTGTTAAAGCCTTTGTAATCCTGGCCAAAGGAAGTGTGGCCTCTTGAAACCTTTGGGGGGGATTGATAGCATTGCTTTCAGTCTATTATTTGCAGCACTGGGTTTAATCTTGTGTAATGATGAGACACTATGTGTGGCCGAAGCTTGTGCCAAGCTGCTGCCAGAGCTAAGGGCCAGCTGATGCATGTGTATGGAGAAAAGAAAGCCAAATCTGGAAGCGTCTGGCAGGGTGATCTGTGTGTCAAGGGATTCTGAAACACTCTGTAGTGTTTAACAATGCTGTTATAGCTTGGAGTGCATCTGTAACTGTGTAGTTGTGAATGATAGTGTGGCAGTAAAACCTGATTTTTTATTTTTTTGGTGTAATTACAATGCTACCATGCAAGTGGAGCTTAATGATTAAGATACCGAGGGTTTTACGGCTTTTGAGACTTGGCTTCGGCTATTCAGTTGCAGGAAAAGTCAACAAAACGAATAACAAATAAGAAGCTTGAAGTTTCCACTAACAAGTCCCGTGGTTGCCACCAAAAAAGCAAACAAGAGCTAGTTGTGCTTTCAGGGAATAATCAGCACAGTTGGAATGAAAAGATAACCAATCAGCTTCCTTGGCATGAAAGGAGCCCATTGTTTGAGAAGTGTGGTTAAAAAGATGTGCAAGTGGGTGGATGTCCCTCGGTACATCCTTCTCTGTTGTCGTTTTGTTACATTCTGTATGTTTCATGCATGCCAAAGAGAATAAAGCAGAGCTCACTTTGGATGTATGATAGGCACCTCCAGAACTAGGTCTCCAGGCATATCAAAAAGCTCAGGGTCATTTCCATTGGCTTGCAGCAGTAGTGGAAGGACGTCAAATCGACCCCTTTGTGATTTCCATCCAAGCTGGATGCAGATCTAAGGGTGAAAGTGCAAAATGTTAGCCAGAGAAAAGCCAAAGAGATGAACAATTCTGCAGCTGCATCTTACTGATCTGTACCTCTGTGAACTCAACATTAGCAGGGTCTCCCAGGATCCCTCCATCAGGTTGTTTGTAACCTGCGTAGCGAATCAGCTGACTGTTCCACACTCTGAAATCATGTTTGCCATCGGTTCTCTGTGGAAATATGGTGATTGCTGACCTGCAGAAGAGGAATGAGGAATACACTCTATGCTGTAATGCAATTAAGTAAAGGCAAAAAGAAAATATTGACATCTCTGCATTGTGTGTGACTTCTGTACACACTGGTTTTGAAGTTAGAGGTGAGGCAACAACACATCAGGTGATGTAAGTGTTGCATTAATCAACTAGACCACTACCTGATGGATGATACTGTCAAAGCCTGGCTACATGTTGCCCAATCTAGATCCCACTGGTGTTTTAATGCTCTTTACGGGGTGAGATTGTTAATGTTGGTAAGCTGGTTGTCAGTAAGTGAGGAGGGTGTGATGGATTTACTGAACAGCTTGTCTGAATCTGGGCCAGATGTCCAGCAAGTCTGCATCCAGTGGAAACAAGGTCATGATAAGAAATTATGGGCAAACGTCTCTCTTTGGAGCAACACATGTTGTGATCAATAATTTTTTAGTAATGCACCAATCAACTAGCCAATGATCAAAACCACCAATACGTCTCTTCATTGGCGCTGATTGGGAAGAAAAACAGGCAAAATGTGAGTAATAATTTTTCCTGATCAGGAAATGCATCAAATCTTAAACAGGATGGTCTTTGATGCACTTTTTGTTTAGTTCAGCAAAAATCAGATAGTGTCTCACTCCTTTAATGTGATGAAGAAAGGCTGCTGTAAAGCTTCTAGTAGATTAGCGCCATGCTTTTCATCATAACAAAATGTTCTACTTCCCAATTTAATTATAGAACAAAGCTGCAGATAATTGGAAACATAATCCAGCTTTAAATTACTCCAGATTTTATTACACTGAAAAAAACGACTAACAAACTTAAAAAGGATGATAGATTATTACAGGTATGACTGCAAACTGATAACTAAGATGATGACATGACAATGCCTTATGAACTCCTCCATTGTAATGTTAAACATTTTTCCCCTTAGAGATTTATAAAGAACTACATTAAAATTTAAACATTGTTTATTGATCGATGTTAAAGCAGACACGCCAGAATCTCAGTCTCATTTGTGTGGCGCCTCTTTTTGACCTGTGCATCCGAACCGGCTTTCAGAGGGCCAGGAGACTTGTAGTAATGAGTCAGGATGCATCCATCTTACGAGAAGTAAATGTGAGATGTCACATATGATTAGGACTTGGCAGAACGTGCGTGAGGGCGGCGCAGGGGTCTGACAAATGACTGCTTGTTAGCGAGGTCTGCCGCCTTACCAGCCGGGCAATGATTGGTGCTGAAGTGCTTACGGATAAATAGACAGGCAGCAGATAGTGTCATATACGACGTTAAGAGACAGAGCGCACATTGACAGATGGGACAGAGGGTCAAGTCGGGGTAGTTGGAGACGGAGAGGGGTGATGAGCTACATGGAACGACAGATGGATCAGATGCAACGAGGGGAACCGGGGCAGAGTTGCAACAGTAGGAAAACTGAAAAGAAATAATGGTGTAAATAGTATTAACTTGGTGTGTGGTTTTACCGAAGGTTGCCTTTGTTGGTGGCATACTTGATATGGTTACAGATGAAGTTAAACATTGCAGCGGCTGTTGTGCAGTCTCTGGCATCAAAAACCTAAAGAAGCAAACATGAAACAGGAAATTAAAGCTATGTTCTTGCAACGTTCAGCAGTTAAGACCTTTACTAAAACCAGCAGACTCTCGTCTAGGTCCTGAAAACCAATCCTGTGCGCCGCATGACTGGAAAAAGCCAACAGTATCACGTGATTCACAAAAACATGGCTCCTGAACCCGATGGCCTCCTCTCTAGTTCTACACCTGAAGATTCTGTCCACAAACAGGATTTGAAACAAGTAGTTCAGGTTTGTGTCAGGAAAGCAGAGACAGCTACTGCTTTGGGTGTATAATTACAAAATAACCTTTAAAGAATCCCTGGGAACAATACTGCTAAAGCACTCTCCAGAAATATGGAAGACACTTATAAGTCATTTTTTACAATACATGTGGAAAGGACAAACAAACTCCGATGATTTGCTCAAAAACTCTGGGACAGTGAAGATTTGGTGGACTGGTCCAAGGACAGAACGAAAGCCATACCACTCATCCAGAGTCCAAGGTTTGATAATCTGTCCCCACACTGTCCAGAGCCTTCAGCATGACAATAAACAAATCTTCTCAGGTTGACAAGAGAAAAATGGATTTTTGCCTTTTCAGGATCAACCTCTGCTTCTAGCATGTTCATCTCTTGTGCACAAGTGACCAAGATATGTGAACTTCTCCATTTATTAGTCAAGGTTCCCACTCTTACTTATGGCCCTGACATATGTTTCATGAATGACAAAAAGAAAAGAAATAAAAATAGATCCCAGATAGGTGATGCTGAAGTTCAACCTTAATGGAGTGAAGGCTTCTGTCATCCATGGGAGATTATAATAGGAATCTTGGTTAAGAGAACGCAATGATGAATAGAAACAAAAAAAAAAAACATATCCCACAGTTTACAATGTTCATTTCAACAATTTCCAAATGTATAGGTTGTTATACAAATGCCCTCCTGCCCCCAAAATTGTCAACTTATTTGAAACAACTACCAAAGAGCTAAAACTTTTTACTAGCAAGATGCAGAATCGTTGACATATTGGGTACAACCTGTAGTTTGGACCACTGAATCCGTCCCACACATCGGGCAGCATTCCTCCAGGCGTGCTTGGCGCCATAAATCAGTTCGGTGTCTTTTAGTTGATACGTCCCTGAAGCTTCAATCTCTTTTGTCACCTCCTCCCATCTGTCCACATGAGCCTTGGAGCCATACCTGAGAGCCAGGACAGGTTCAGGGACACAATATAACAACTGACAACACAGAATACTAAATTGTGAGGACATGTGGCGTTGTCAAACCAGTATCAAACGATAAGTTGTTAAGAAGCAGTCACAGAACCTGCTGACACATTGAGAATATGGGCTCCCACATGGGTGCTGTGTATACATGCACTCAATCTAAAAGAGAAGCAAAACAACATCTAAATGGAGAAAAGATTTCAGAAATCAAGAGGGACCAGGGTGATGAAGAATCTCAAAACAGGCTTCTCGTTTTGAACGTGAAAATAATTTAAATGGCTAAAAGAGGCTCCACTGAAAGTGGATTCTTCTCCAGTGGACCAGCAATGGCCCATCTATAATCATCGTAAACAATACCCCCCATAGGTAAAAGATGGTTGCCTTATCTTTATGGTTTCACATGTCAACATTGTATAAGCATTAATCAAAATGCCGGTTGATGTCAAATTTACTGATATAAGAAAACAGTAAGAAAACTGTAGTTATACATGGAAAGTATAACTACAAACAAGAATTAAGAACTCTGTGTGATCTAATCTAATCTGATGAAAAAAAAACTGGTCTTTAGCAGGGTTTTAGATTTGAGATTTTGTGTAGCATCTGTTAATTAACCTGATTTGCAATATCCATCCCAAAAACAAATTCTGACTAGAGTACTAGAAATTTAAGAAAAAGGATGCTGGGATAATACTTTTCAAATAGTGAAACTCAGATTCAGTAGGCACAGAGTTTATTTTTGTAAATATGTATGATCTATTCCAATCTCATGATCATGCTTGTTTGCTTGACAACTGTCAAGTCAGCAGTCTTCTCCAGGATTGTGTAAAGTTGGCTGCCTAAATTCATTATTTCCCTTTCTTATCAATTACATAGACAAACAAGTCTGCTGCATGGTGAGGCACACTGTTTGAGTGTTCAAACACTGGGATCCAAAATGGATTCTGAGTTTGATTTCAGAATCCATTTTGGATGTGAAACATCTTAAAGGTTACAGACGCATTGTTTATGTTTGACAAGCTAAAGTATTTGATTGCTCTTTTTGCTAGTCGTCTTTTTTAAATTCAGTTGGAAAACTCATTTGAAATGTCAGATTTGTTCGGTGACGTTATTCGGATGTCTCTTGTCGACTAGATTTCTTCCAGTAACGAATCCTGTGGAGTTTGTAGTGAAGTTCATTTTCCAAAGCTACGGCAGTTTCTCTAATTTAGCAACAACAATTTTCGTTCCATTTAAGAAGAGACGGCTGAAACCAAACCAGGCCTTTCAAATATCTTCTTTACTGTTCTTAAAATCTTCTACAAGGAAAAATGTAGAGTTGACAATGGGTTTTATCATTTAGATTAATTCTTTGACTTACAGGTAACCCAAGTATATTGTGTTGTATAGTGATATCCGATGTGCAGAGCTGACACACTGGTCACTTCATTATAACTAATTAGATGACAGTTTAACTGTCCAAAAATTCAAAATCTCCATATAGTAAGTCACACAGGTTTTAGAGGCAATTTTTCTGTTTTTTTTAAACGTAATTATGAGCTGAACTTGCCTTTTGATGGAGGTGTAGTATTGGTCAATGAAGTCAGCGGCCAGGGGAAGAAGCTCCTCTTTGGTTCTGACCTCATCTGGTTTGCGAACACCCTGACTTGGCACCATCACAGAACCATTGCATACGTTTTCACTGCAGATTGGCATCTGCAAATAAGAAAGCAAGTTAATGCTGTACAAAAGTGAAATTAAATATTAAATCATCAGAACATTCAAAAAACTAACAGAAGCAATCAATTTTTGTTGCCTTAAAGAAAAAAAAAATCAGACATCCAGAGTTGTGTTGCTTCAACTGAAAACACGTTAAAACCTTTAGTTTTTTGCCTTTAACATAGTGCAGACAGTTACATTGTGTTTCAGGATAACCACAACTTCAACTGTTTGAGGGTGTGGAGACAAATATATACATATTTTCAGATGATAGTAAAGTTTGCATTTCATTTGAAAATCAAGATCCAACAGTCTGGAGAAAAAGAGTGCTAGTGAATCTTAGGTTTCCATGAGATACAAATCTAGAAAACTTGTTTCGAGTTCAGTTTTCATCTGGTTCCTTAAGTTTAATAACAAAGACACTCATGAGCCATTTTTGACACATTTAGGTGTGAAATCAGCCTCAGTAATTTATTTCTCCTTTCATACAATCTACACAATGAGTCCCTTCCTCAGGTGTATTCAAGTCCTTTCAAATACTTATTAAATCCAAGTAAGAATAATAAGTAAAGCTGTTTTAACTCTTTAAGAATTCCAGACACTGCAAATGTTACATTTCCGATTGTTATATAAATAGATGGCATGCGTATCAATGAATGAGTAAGTCAGTGAGTCATGTTGGTGTCGTTCCATTAAATGGAGACTTGAAGAATAGAAGAGACAAGAAAAAGACAAACACATAAATAACAGATGGCTACAATGAAAGAAAAAAATCCATCCCCCCATGTGGTCATCATGTTATTAAAGATTTAGTCAACAATCACCTTGATTTTTCTGGAGAGAGAACTGAGAGCAGCATAAGTAGAGGGTGTTAGCAAAGAGAAAATTTGACTAGGACCCTAGTGCGCCCAAAATTGGCTCATTAAACTCAACCACCCACTTACACTTTGCCAACACTGCAAGAATGTGTTCAAAAAGAAAAAGAAATATGAAGAGAAAAAGATAATCCATGAGCAAACTGAGGAAAGAAAAAAACAACAATGGAAGACAAATGGATTTCAAGTCGGAATAAAACACAAAAAACAAAACAAAAAAAACAGGAAGCTGGGGAGAGGTAACCGACGAGCAAGAGCAAGACAGATGAAACAAAGAGGTGACTGAGTAAAAAGGGAAAAATGGATGAGTAGAGAGTTAAAAATAAAACAAAGGGATAACTCATGCTCCAGCACGTCCGCTCGTCACACTGCTCTGGGCATTCATGCCAGCCAGCTGTCCTTTTGGAATAAGACGGCTCATCTGTGATATATAATAAATCTGAAGATGCCATTACAGCCCATTCATTGGGACGCACACGACAGGCTGTCCAATAAGTCAAAGGGATTAGGTTTCTGTTTACAAATGGATGGCGCATGCTTAAAAGCAGAAATGATCACCTTTTCTTTGGTAGGTGGACTCATTGACTAAAAGTAGAAACTGTGGCTACTTGACAAAATACATTGTGAAAAAACCAAAGCAACTGAGAAATGAACAGAAAAAAAGGCTAAGCATTAGCGTCCAAGACTTTCAGTCTCATAAATGAGATAACAGATGATTGAACGTCTTTTTAAAATTCTTTTGTGCAATAATACAGAGAAAAATATCTCACACAAAAGAGTTGGTCTCTTAAATGGATAAATAAGTTTTTTTTGCATCTAGTTTAAATCCTTCTATTTATTTTTAAAACCTGCAAACTGGGAGGCTTTTCTGACAGCATTTGACATAATTTGTGCTAACAAGATTCAGTTTGTCTTTGATTTTTACTTGTTTTGTCAGATAACAAAACAAAAAGCTTTTGTATTTATACCTTTTTAAAGAGTCATAATTTTTGCTTGATCTCGTTTATTGTGTGTTCTTGCAACCCGTGAGTCAGATGCACACAGATTTGCAAGTTTAGGTGAGTCAAAAACCTGCACCACATTTGACCTTGTTCACCCAAGCAAGTGAAATTACTGCATAGCTGTAAAGATAAAAACATTTTAAAATATAAATAATATTGTATAAGGTATAAGACATCTAAAGTCTTTATGCTAACAAAACATATAAAATACCAGCTGATTTAGGAAAAGGAACTTCTACAACTTAAAAAAAACATCCACCCATTGATTTTTTTTTAGTTCATAAGTTGCTGCCAGATGGAGACAATCAATTCAACTTTTGACAGAGACATATAGGTACAAAAATAGAAAATCCGAGGAATTAATTTCATGAATTAAATGTGTCATACAGAACATGTCTCTCAACACCCTCTACAAGGTGTGAAAGCCAGAAAAAAGTAATAACTAAAGTACCGACTACTGAGATTGCAGTTTCCAAGCAAATTTATGAAAAGTTTATGGATATGTATGGTAGAAAAAGGGTTGTAATTTCTGTGTTAAAAAAATCTATTTTATGCTCTTATTCATCTAAACAACTGAATATTTCAATTTCACTTAAAGGTTCTGCTGTCCACAACAAGAAATCATATTTTAGGTAAAAAATAAAATCCTGAACAAGAGACTGTTGGTTTTACAAATGTATTCTTCCTCTTTTTCATTAGAGGTTACTGGCTCTGTATTTTTTTAAACGCTGGCAGCAAGCTGAATTATCTAAACATTGTTTAGCTACAAATATTCCTCTTCAAATTGTATGTCATTCCTAAAGATGTTTACATGAAAACGTAAAATTTATACAGTGACTGTGGTTCCATATTTGATCTCTACATTGTAAACTTGCAGTTCGTTGAAATGAATCATTGGACCACAACTAAGAAAAAACAACCAAGCTCACCTGAACAAGAAGTCTGTTGGATTTATGGTGCAACATCGCAAGTACAAATGCATCTACCCAAACACTTATTTTTAGTTAGGCGTTTCATTTACAAAGCCCTCCTACCCAAAATTGTGATGTGAACTTTTGTTCTATAATTTTGCAAAGAATAATTTTAAAGGCACAATTCTTGAAATGATGAACAAATTACCTGAGCACCCCATACCAAGAAAATTATAACATGTCCATTATAAGCAGCTGTTGGACAGCTGAACAGTGTGCCGATTATGGCTAGAGATTTTATGAGGCTTAAATGTGGAGGAAATGTAATTTCTTAGAAAAGGCGTCAAACAGGATGGCTTTGTTACATATTTACAAAAAGTACCGAGAAAAAGAATATGACAAAAATGAAAATTTCATATTGATTCTCCTAGTTCTGTTTTACAGAAAATCATTTCATCCATATGAGTTGCCTAATACCTGTCTGCTGATGATACATTGTTTTATTATAAGGCACTTATTACTCAATGGAAAAAATACTCCAAAATATCTAATCCCCTGCTGTTTGACTATAAATTTTCAGACAAGAATCCTCAGAAACAAACTTTAGCTCTTGGATCAATAGAACAACAAAAAAAGACACACCAAGCTATTATTTCATACTGTTGAAGTCAAGCTGTGCAATGGTGAGTATGCACACTGTTCAGTCAGCTGAGAATCTTCCTCTGATGTCCAGCCTGTAATACAAGGTGAAGCTCTGCAGCCGTTACATTTGCAAGTAAAATCTGAAGAGGTCCTGCAGATTTTGCAGCTTTTTATCACTTATTTGTTATATCAGCCCAAAATTTCGCCCAATGTCATTTTGATAACTTTTGATATAACCTCTCAAATTTGTGCAGCTAGTCATGTAAGAAAATAAACGCCATATTTCAGAAACATTTCTTAGGTTTTGTTGGTCACAGCACAGGAATTCATGACTGGCCAGGAACAAGTCTCCCTGGAAGCAACTAGAGTCATTTACCGATTCTGAAAATGTGGATTCTAAGCTTTCTAATAATGTGAAACACATAGAAACTTTAAAAAAATGAAGACTGGCCTTTTGCATATTTGCACTCTTCAAACAAGATTAGAGGAAAAAAAAGGCCCGATAGTTTCAGAGGAATTGTCCCATAGTGCTGCACACATCTGCCGCCAATGACACTTGATGAAAACAGTGAACTGTGAACCTGTATGCCACATGTTCATGCCTCCACCCCTTTCTTAGATTATGTTCACCAACTAAATAAATGTAATTTAAAATTAAATAAAAATATTGATTTTGTTGCTGCAGGAAATGTAGGAGCCCATCGCCGGGCTTTAGCAACAAAGCGATTGTTTTCCATTTTCGACACTCGGTTGAAGTTTTGCCAGTGTGTTTGGTGATCATTGTGCTGTTGGGTGACCCAGTTTGGGTCAAGGTTCATCTGTTGAACAGATGGGCTCACATCTGACTGTACAAGACTTTGATTCACATTGGAATTTATGGGTCAGTGACTCACTGACTAAAGTGCTCAAATCCTGAAATATAAGGGGAAATTACTCTCCTACCATGCTGTGACAAAAAGTCACAAATATCAGCACCAGAAAACTAAATTTCCAACAGCCAGCTCCAAGTGTGCTTAGGTAGATGTACTTTAAACTGGTTGTGCATGTTGCAAGTATTTACCAAATAGATGTTCACCAGTAATTGCAAGTATTGTTTTACAGGAAGCATGATGAAAGACTTGCCATGGTTGCTATGGTCTGTATTTCACAGACAAAGGCTGTCTAAACAGGAATAGAACAGCATAGGCAGTCACGTAATGAACATGCAATACAGACAATTCTGACATAATAGTGCTGGATAATGACCAATTAAGATTTCACATTCTTTGTGCAGTTTCCTGTTGTTCAAATCATGGGGATAATTTAAAAACAAAAACAAATTTAAAAGCGATGGCTGCTGTTCAATTGATCTCAAACGATGAAATACCCACGTCAATCTCCTGCTAACCTTTATGAACGCGTGTTTAGGGACTACAACGATGGCAACCTTTGATACTATCTCAATTTAATACAATAGTCCAAGTTAATGCATCCATTTATCCAGTAATTGAATGTTACCGTAAAATGATAGATGAAAAACATGTTTTATAATAAAAAAAAAATCTAAAAATTAAGCTTTAAAGAATATTACAAACTACAAGGTTGAACTAGTTTGGACAATACCTTCCTACTCAATTCCATTCAATTCTCATCTCCGTCTCGGATTTGTTCCATTGAATCTCTGGATTTCTCAGGATGCATTTCATCTTGGCCAATCAGCAAACAGTGCAGAAAATCAATGTCTTCATTTGCAACTCCTTCTGTTTTTGAATTGTAGTCGGCCTACAGTTGCAATGGCAGCAGAAGTGAAAGGCATTCAGAGCATGTTGGCCACGCTTCCACATATTGCGCAATTAAAGCTGGAGCAAGAGGAATGCTTAAGACATTTTATTGCTGAAAGAGATGTTCAGCTCGGGACTTCTCTTTTTGCAGTGGGGGATGGTTATTTAGTGCATGCAATTTCCAGTAAGCTCCATAGCGTAGCTTCCTTCACAGTCAAGCTAAACATTTTAAACATCACAACCAAACACTAGGAGTTGGTAAAATCAGCTCCAATCCTTTCAAATATCGCTAAAGTTCACAAAGCAAAGTGTATAAAAAGGGTCTGGTTATGTTCCAGGCTAAGGTTGAAAAAAAATTGAAGGTTGTGAAAATTAAAATGTATGCCCTTCACAGCTGAAACTAGTGAGAAATGAATGAATTTGCATTTCATCACTAGTTTTTTTAGTGTAATTAAAGTTTAAATAAATGTATCAATCTATTTCTATTTATTCAGATGCAAATAAAACACATATAAAATGTGTTTTATATGTTCATGGAAGTCTTTTTGTTTTGAAATAAATTTAATGATACAGATTAAAACCATTTCTCATTCATCCCTATGATAATTGCGAATTAATTAGCTTTTCGCTGTAGAATGATTTACACAATAGAAGAAAAATCCCTTGCTTAAATATTGGATGGTTGTTACGTCAATAAAAAAACGTTAGATGTGTTTGCCTTACCTTACTGCAACTGTGGTGAAGGACATCATTGTAGAGAGTGCCTGTCTCCCAGTTCTTGATCTTTATGAAGCGAGGGCATTTGGAGGGGCTGCCATTCTGCACCGATTTAATGGGTGAGATCCTGCCCTGGGCTGTAGACTGCAGAGACCACACAAAGATATATATGTGCATTAGTCACAACTATAACTACTCTAACAGGTTCTGACCCTTGTAACACTTGCAGTGCTGGCTGGACGAGTCGTTTCTCACCAGGTGTCATATCGAGAAAAGCTGAAAAGTGCCACAGGCGGGAAGCGAATGCGAGTGAAGCTTATGACAGGAGAGTTAGGGTGAAGATAACAAGCATTATCCAGAAGTGTTTCACCACGCAATCAGCTTGGACTCGAGCTCTTTCTTCTCAAGGAAAATTGTTATGCATTGTGTTCAAGATCCTCTCACACAGGCTTATGAAAGCAGAGCCCATTACAGAAACCATTCACATTCTTCCCCTCTTCCAATTCCGTTTTATTTTCTACTCCAGGATAAAGGCAATCAGTGCGAAACCGTAAGTCGAGGGTGAGCCAGTTCTCACCTCATTGGGGTTCTCGAGCTACTGACTGATCAATGAAGGCAATTTAACCCCAAAGTCGCCTGTAAACGTTCCTGGAGAAAAGCAGCAAGTGATTGCCAAAGATCAGCGTAATCAATGGCACTCTTTAGAAGCTCTTTCATCATCTCCCACGGCATTGTTAATTACACAGTTTTGAGCAACAGGGACATAATCATTATGCTTGCTGGAGAGAATGCCAACAGTGTTCACTGGCTGAGTCTTTTTGTGTTTTATCAAATTGCAAAAAGGAGTTTGGAGCTTTGAACAGTACATGTAAAGACCGTTTTTGTTGTAACAGGCAAGATTCACTGCGCAGCTAAACAGTGACATATGATTGACACTAAAGTTGAGGAAAAATTTAGTGTTCCACAATAAAAACAAAAAAAACTTTTTGCCAGAACTCAAAAACAATTTTTTGAAACAGTATTTCTTGACAGTGACACAAGATATGGCTGCTGATTGACTGAATGGTAACTTTGGCATTAACGTTTGAGACTTTAGCAGATTTAATTTTTTATTTTTTTTTTTCCCACAAGAACAAGTTTTGAATGTCAGCGTACTCTTTAAATTTTATGCCTCGGTACTAATGCACATTTTAAATGTCAAAATAGAAGAACTTTTTTTTTTAAAAAGGGAACATAATTGGCAGCTATAATAAAAAGGGACAACAAAAGAGATCATCTTATGCTTTTTGAAATTCTTAATCCAGGTAATTTGAGAAAAAAATGGAGGTGGAAGAGTAGAAGAGCTTGCTTTACAAAGTTTCTTAACTCAAGATGAAATTTTCCAATCAGAAAACACTTCAGAAATCTTACAAACACATTAATATTTAAATATGGCTACCTTGAATCCAGATTCATTTGTAAAACATCTACCAGTGAGAGTTCTGTCCCTAACACCAGTAAAATTCATCTTAACACCTTAATACCATAGACATCAATACGTATTAATGTCTATGCTTAATATCAACATGTATCCACTTTATTCCTAGCTCCCGTGAGGCTTTGCGTCTTTTATGGACACGACTTCCGCCGCAAACCGGAACCGCCATTTGTTTACATGTTAGCAACTCGCTAACTTCTTTCGCCAGAGGTTTTAGGCTACAAAATATGTGTGAACACCAACTATCACATCTTAAATGTGGCGATATTGTTCTACCGCTACCTATAGTTATTGCGGAGTGGGATGGTGACTTGGAGAAACGGCCATAAATAACCCGAATTAGCATATTTACCTACTTCACTGATTCAGTTGCTTTGGATCCAAATCCGGGTTTTCTTCCGTTGGCTTTTTATCCACACAATGAAACGAGCACATAAAGCATTTTGGGTTCTCCAAGTTTTGAATATTTAGCCACATTCTTGTTGTTTCCTTATCTGTCGGTAGGCGATGAAAACTACCGCTTTTGTTTTAGGAGCAAGTTCAAAATACACTTGCTGCAGCTACAGTGTGATTTTCTGTAACTAAGCAACGGAGAACCTCGAGGTTCTGGTTGTGATGGATTAAATAAACCCGGATATTTTATTTCGTCTTATAGAAATGGGTCCGTATACAAGTTTTACTAAATACTGCCCAATAACCGAAAAAAAAATTGACTTCTATCGTGAATATGGATTAGTATAAAACCCTGCAAATTACAGTGAAATACGGCTACTTCCGGTGGGCGCCGGAAGTAAGACCCATAATCGTTTCCACAGCAAACTGAAAGTCAGTAATAGAAGAATCAACCGAATACTAGTTGACAGACTTGTGTCTAGATCCCTGTGAAGTTGACTGTGACATTTTCAATAAAGTTCAATTGACTTTAGAGGTCAAAACTCAGAGCAACTTATGAATGTGTATGTGTGAATTGATAAAGGTTAGTATTCTTGGTGGAGAGTTAACTAACAGAAAGGGTAAGAGAAATAAATACTCTTCACAACTAGTATTTTTTATATGTTTTATAGCAAGGCAACAAGTTGTAATCTTTTGCAAAACAACTCTTATTTTTTACACCATAGCTTCCATTTGAAGTGTGCAGGTGTTCTATTATGCACATTGATTTGAAGGTGTACTTGTCTCAATAAGTTTTAAGGTTTGAACATTGACCCTGCCATCGAGACATCCAGGTTATTTTATATTTATGGGTAAGCGATCATTTACCCAGACTGAGCCAAGTTTTAGGTGTAAGGTCAAGTTTCAACACAATTGAGTCAAATAGGCTTGATATTCAAAACCTTTCCTGACCACCAGCAGGAAAAAAGGTAAATAGCTTGTGCAGTTTGAAGAAGTCTTATGTAGTGCAAAACAAATTAATTCTGCCATTTTATTTTTAAAGGTGAATTTGGCAGTCCCTCAAAATATGACATACCTGTTCAGGCATTTTCCATTGTCACTGTCATAAAGTTGATGTGTTAGGTGAGCTTGGTAAGGTCTGACATGTTTAAGGAACTGAATATTATGTCAGTATACATAGAAAAAAGTTCAAAGTTAGAATCAAGCCACAAACTGATGGTATTTTTGCCATTTACTTTTAAATAATGCAGGAATTGTGTGACAATTTGCTAAAACAGCTCTATTCCAAAGTTGTGATCCATCAATTATAAATGAATCTGTATGTCCACACCTCTGTGAGGCTGCAAGTCAAATGAATAAATGAAGAGTGAACATCAACTGCTGGATGAAAATAAATTCTGACCACTGCAGGTTTTCTTGTATTTCTCAACTCAAAACAGGTCATTTGATCAGAAATGAAGACCATTTTATATTTCCTTTATCTAAATGATCCGGTCCTCCCTCCTGCTTCCCATCAGATTCACATCAACATATATCAATGTCAAGAATGAGGTATGGATGGAAAACAGAGGATCTGCTGTACAAGAAATGACAACAACAGCTAAACTGATTAAGAAAATGGCATGATGGAGCATAATTACCAAAGTATTTGAAGCAAATGTATTTATGCAGTAAACGTACCACCCATCAATTAAAACATCTGATGGGAAATTGAGATGATGAGCAGCAAAATCTGGTAGATGGGAACAGCCAATAGAAAGTGGATAAAACAGCCTGAGAAGAGAAAATGTAATTGTAAAATATTTATGCACTTCTTAGGATTTAAGGAAAAAAAATAAATAAAAGAATGTGAGGTACATGTCCGTGCTCCAGTGACTCTTCAAGCGAGTGGCACCAGAAAACTGTGATAATTTTACAGAACAATCTGCTGTTATAGTTTTGCAGAGTGATTATATATTAATAATATGGAGGAGAAACTCAGCTTGAAGAACAATCTCTTCCCACAGAGAGAAAACTGAATCGCAGGTGATCATGTCATCTAAAATTCTGGCAGGTTAAGAAATTAGACACGCAATTTTCAAAAACCACTAACTGTTCAATAAGATTTTCTCTGGCATAATATTTCTCATTTATGGTTTTGTACCAATCATGTTCCCCAAAATGCAAATGTCAACTCATTTATAAAGTTCTTCAGGTTTGAGCAAAAACGTTTCATATCAAATTCACCTCTGAGGTCAGTTTGCCATTCAAATCTGTTTTTGTTTTTTCTATAAAAAACAAAACACATATTCCAAAAGAATCTGCATTCTGTTTGTAGGTCTGAAAGAATCGATTAATCAAAGAAAAGGGTCCATTTGATTGGAAGAACTCGTACTGCAGCTGCATGTATTCATTAGGCCTACTGGAAATATTCCACCCCATCCGGTTGCATTGATGAAGCCTCCAGAAGCGTTAAAATTGTGCAGATAATGTGGGCTGTGTGCAGATTACGACACCACCCACATCACTGAGACCGCTGATGAGATCCTTCTGTGTGGAAGGTCAGATTTAACACTGCAACAAATAATCATCAGAAAAATAAAATGCAGAGGTAATTGGATCAGCAAACAGTTTGCCACCTTGTGCAGAGTTGCAATTGGGTTATGCATGATAAAGACATATTCCTATTAAAACACGTTTAAAATTGTAAAAACATGTGTTGAACTTCGCCTGTGGATAGGAAGGTGAAGTCCCACCCTGGTGTAATCTTTGATTGTTCTTACTAAGAAATGTATCCCAACAGAATGATGCTGCCACCACCATATTTCTTTCAATGATGATTTTTTTTTTTTTTTTTTTGCAACTCTTACATAAAGACCATAATTGTGATAAGTATGACTAACATTTGTCTTCTTAACATTTTTATCCACCTGAGCTATGGATTTCCTCACCTCCTCCAGACGTACCAATGTCTTTTTGACCACTTTTCTGACAAATGTTCTCGTCTTCTAGCCTGTTATTTAAAGTTGACAGTCACATCTTGGTAGGTTTGTAGTTGTGCAACAAAGTTTTTGTCCCCATGTTTGGCAGATGGGCTAAGTAGTGCTTCAGATTTGGGACATTTTTTAGTAACCCAAATCTGTTTAAGCTTCTTCACAGCTTTATCCTTGACATGCCATGTTCCTTTTTTCTTATGGTTCTGTTTATTCATTAACGCTCTCAAACAAACCTGAATGCTTTATTGAACAGCTGGATTTAAAACTAAACACATCTGCATTACATTTACTCATTAAGTGAGGTTTGAAAGAAATTGTGTGCGCTGCATTTGGTGACGTCAGTGCGATCAGAGGTGGAGGGATGAATCCAACTGCCTCCCACACTTTATTCGTAAAAATATTTACACATAAAGTGTTTCCTTCTCCTTCTGCTTCACAGACATGCACTAGATTGTGTTATTCTACTGTATGAAATAAAATGCACAGAAGTTTGCAGTTATGTGACATAATGTAAAAGAGTTACAAAAAGCCTGGCCAGACATAAACTGCAGTACAGACAAATGCAAAGAAAAAGCAACTGTGATTTGTGGGTCATTCAGGCCTAATTTGGATAAACTTATTTACAGATTGTTTTCATTTTTAAAGCATTGCTATTATTTTAACATGCTGTTTTAGTCGTCCTTTTTCTTTTTTTTTACCTTGTCAATATCAGCATTGTGGTCTGCCACTGGCACGTGTTCCGACACTCTGCCATTATCCGAACCCAGCTGGATGGATGTCTCATTTCCCACACCGAGGTCCCTGGAAGAAAAACCCAATTTTCCATCAGGTGTGTGCGCTCTGATCTTGCACAAGGTACCTTCATTTCAATTTAAAAATCTCACAAAAAAGCAAACACAGACAATTAAAAGCACACACAGACTGTAAACAACACTCAATTTTGGTTTTGTGGACACAAGACTGTTTGCTCACCAATGCTATTAAAATCATGAAAGGTTTCTGTGTCTAAAAGGTAAACATTAAACAGGATTGTCTTTTCAAAAGTATACAGGTGCACTGATTTGTTTAGTGCCACAGTTAGTGCTAGATGTGGATTATTTAAGCAGCTATGTGGCAAAACTAATCAAGCAAATTCTAAAAAATGCAAACTTAAATCCAGATGACTCTTAAATAGAAACACTGGACAAACCAAGGGGTGTAAAAATTACAATAGGGAAATATTACAAGTGAGGAAGGATTGTGCATAATTGTGAGATATCTCAATCTGAGCTGTGAGAATGGGATTGTGGGTGGGATTTTGAGCTGCCACCACACTGAAGAACACAGGACTTGGAATAAAAACAACAAAAAAACTAATCTCCCCGTTTAAGTTTGGTTTCCTCTATTTGGAAACGCCCACACACATTTCGCCTCCTATCTTTGACACACTCAACCCCCCTACCACCAATCCGCCCATCTTTCCTTGCCATCGCCACGAGCACGTATCCGTGCCAATTGTAAATCCTCGTCGGCATCCTTTTTCTCTTTCACACTTCCTGTCACATTCCATCTCGTTATTGCCACAATTTGGGAAAGCATATTCTTTCCGACGCTGCAGAGTTGGAGTTCAAACGGGCTGACACAATGGGAGAAGTCGCATGTGTCATTTGCGATTACTGCTGACTGACGCAGAGCATCATCTGCCTGACGTGGAGCTGTGCAAATATACCTCCTTCTCTGCTGAAAACAAGCAACGGCCATTGTTTCGCGCTTTTCTGTTCTTGACAATAGGTCTTTACAAGCTGGTTCCAGAAACGTTAACGTGGAAAGATTACCCGGAAATACATTAACATTTATGTTAAAAATAACCAAAACGTTTTTTATGTTTATTTTCAGTTGAGATCTTCATCAGACACCAAAAAAGTTAAAACAAAACTTCTTCTGATTGCTGAAATGTGCTCTTTGGTGACTTGATAGTGCATAAAATGTTGATTTTGGCATGCCTTGTTACACACTCAGACCACAATTGTGCTTTTGAATGAGGAGGTTTGGCTTTAATACATCTGTTTTTGCTGAATATTTCCTGTACAACTCTTGTCTTTACTGCAGAAGATCCCAAAGGGACATGCAGATATTCAAATTATCTTTTTTTTTCTCCCACCTTGACTATATATTTGCAATGATAGTGAATGACTTAAAGTGCTTATTTTTTGAGATCATATTGTGTATTGTTAAAAAAAAAATTGTTGACAGTTTCATCAAGAAGAGTCAAGGATCAGAAGTATCAAACATATAAGGGTCAACATAAGGTCAACTGGTCAAAATGAGCATCAAAAACACAATAAAGAGAAATGGAATTCAAGATAAAGCCTTTAGGAAAATATGCAGAGATTTGAAGATGTCATGATTATTTATCCCCCCAAAGTGTCGTGAAAAGTTTTATGCATTGGTGATCTATGTGAAAGTAGTTGAGACAAAATGGCAACACGAGGGGACAAAGTAGGTTTAAAAATTAGCAAAAGATTGAACTTAAGTCTTTCAACATCTATCAAAACAGACAACTCAATAATTACTTCATTTTATCCTCTAAAATAGGAATCTCAAATTTTATACTGAATTTAAATCTTACTCATTTTCATATCCAGGGCTCATAATAACTTGCACCTGCTTTATTAGACAGCCACATGCTGGCAACGAGGCTGGTTTTGCTTTGAAAGAAATCTAGTGGCGTTTTTATATCCTCATACCCTCCGAGCAAAACACATGTTTAAAAATTGTAAGATGGCTTTTCACAAAGTTTATTTTGGACATGCCAGCTTCCTAAACCCCAATTATTTCAGGGTTAACCATTGAGATCTGAGGCCAAACAAGAAGCAGGAGGATTTCTTAAGAGTAGGAAAGTGAAAAATAAAATTAATTGAGACTTCGCAAAAAAAAAAAAAAAAAAAGATTATGCAGAATGTTAGACATTCAGTTCGTTGTTGGTTTGAACGCCTACAGAGTAAAAACTTCCACAATCTGTTCTTTAATCCTGGAAATGGTTTCTGACCCAAATAGGAGTCATGTGTTTACTGTCTGTGTAACACATAGTGACTGATGTTGCACAAGAATCAACTAATTCCATCTCATGCTGAACACAACCAAGAGAATCCCTTTACTATGACTTATCACAAGGGTGAAGAAAACCAGCAGTGTACATATTTTTAGGGTTTAATTTGCAAGGCTGATCAACTTTAGTTTTGTTGCATTTTGAAATAGATTTTAAAATGTTTAAGTGCCTTCTTGAAGGTTAGTTTTAATTCTTTAACACTATAAATAAAGACCAATCTTAATCACATCGTCTTACACCTGAATACCATGTGCTTGTTAGTTTTCAACTGTGTTTGAATCCAATTAATCTGAAACTACTCAAAACATAACTCCTGTATTTGCGTGCTGTGCTGTATACCTATCCACAGAAAGCAACAAATCATTTAAAGCATATTTATAATGGACAAAAAGAATTTCACTGTTGGGTTAAAAATGAGATATTGATCAAAAGCAGACTGCAGCCCCAATGTGATTTCACTGTGTGGGAGCAGATAGCTGATATGTCAATAAAAGAACACTGTGCAGACCATTTAGACAAAGTCAAACATTGATTTTTGTTCCTTTTTCCTGAAGGATCTTGTGAAACCTTGTCCCAAATGAGTACTTAAGCTTACAGTACTCAAAGTATTCTACAGTTAAGTGAAACCTTTATGACCGTTTGGAAAATGTTCCTGATTAAATTTTCCTCGTAGGACATCTTGGACAACTGAACTAATGCCCTGACATTTATCTACCGAATTCCTCCAAGCTGTGAACTTTAAATCTCTCACAAGCTGACAAAAATCCCTAGTATACTTACTTATACGGGATACTAACACATCTCATGCAAATTATTTCAATTCTGCTGTGGATTTCAAATTAGTTGCATGTTGCCACAAGCCTCACAATTAAGGGAAAGCTGCCAAACTGATGCAAGTCATTTAATGGAGCCATCGTAGTTGGCTTAGCAAATCAAGACAAATATATTCCAAATACTGTCACTTTAAGAGGGGTTTACTGGAGGCCAGCATGCAGACATGAATTATGAACACCACTGTACTCTGAGTCATAGTACTGACAGCCTGGATGTAACAGCTAATGCAACACAGATGTGCCAGGCTGTTCAGAGACTGCATGGTGACAGAGTGAACAGGGATTCTTTCTGAAACCAGACCAGGTGCAGACTCTTGTGTAAGCCAATAACATTTCCCCCAACAAGGGTTTCACTTCTAATTCTGACTGGGCTCCAGCTCCAGTCATCAGCTTGGAGAAGAATAAAGGCACAAGACAGTCAAATGAAGGGATCAATAATGACTTGATGATTACCATGCCACTTGAATCTCTGCATCTCTTCTCCCGGCATTCCTCTGGCCTTCGCCGTTAATCTCCTTTTTGCTGTTTTTGATGAGATGCAACACCGGTTCGATCTCCTTAAGCAGGTCGTTGTTTTCTCCCAGCCCGTTGCACAGCAGTGCTCCGCGGCCCCCGTCCTGGCCCTGCATCCCTCCCCTCTGCAAGAGCGTTTGAGTGATGGAAGGAGAAGACAGGTTTTCAATGGCCCTCAGCTGGGGCTCCTTGTTGAGCTGCTGCCCGGGGCTGTACGCACTGAGAGGGGACCACTGATCGAAGGACTTTGAGGGTGGGAAGGCAGGCCGGGTGATCCTCACCGTGCGCTGGCGGCCGTCCCTGGTCAGGGTTGTCTCCAGGTGGGTGGTAAACCCTTCGGGCCCTCTGAGGATGAGCACGGCATGGCTCTCAGGCGACACATTTTTCAAAGTCTCCAACGCTCGCTCATATGAAAGGTCTACCAGGGGTTTGTTATTGACGGCTAGCACTATGTCGCCCACCTGCACCAGGCCACACTCTTCTGCTGCTCCGCCGCGAATCAAGTCTGACACAATGACAGGCGGCTTGGACACCCTCTGCTTCACCAGGAAGCCCAAACCACCAACCTTCCTCTTGAAAAGCCGCACTGAGATGATGTTGGGCTGCAGCTGGCAGACTGTGGGCTCCGACTCCTGCATTGTGCTTGTGTGCGTGCGACTTGTGTCTATGTGTTCACTTGTACCGTTTCCCCCAGGAATGTTTCTGAAAAGAGGAAACAGAAATGCTTTTAGTTAAACTGATAAGTCAGTCAGAAGTTATTAAAGCTGGTAGCCAGAACTTTATGTAAAATCTCACTCTATATTTTTATCTACAGAACAAGAATCAAGTCGGAGGTCAGGTGGTTTTTTGATTTTGCTTGGATAATTTACAATACATATAGAATTACATCACATACATCACATAAAAATTGACCGGTTATTTTAAGCCATTTGTGTATTTTCCATTTTTCTCTTTACAGGATTTAATTAAAATCTCTCATCCAGAGAGACTCATGCATTCTCTCCAGCTTCAGTGAAATATTTAAGAGATTTGCATGACATGAGAAAATTGCATGGATTTCTGAAAGTGATTTGTAAGAATGACCAGGGCAGACTTTAGGGTTAAGAATCAATTATCAAAGTTATTTAGAAATCCTCTCAAGTCATTTTATATGCTGCATCAAGATCATTTTCCCAAGTCCAACATTGCCTCTTGTAGAATCACCATAGCAGCCATTGCTAATAGACACAGCTGCAAAAAAAAACTGATTATTAATTTACTAAATACCTAATTAGTGCTTATCAATACCTTTATTTTTGTGAAATCACATGGTGAAAGTGCATCTTTTATTATCCAGATGTATTTTTAGCACCATAACACGTATTAGTAAGAAGAGCAAAAATTCAGACTAGGATCTGTAGCACGGTTTGCTTTCAGGAGACTTATCTCTCAGGAGATATTGTCAAGCAGCAGTTACAATCTGTTAAAACTTGTTTATACCTCTCCACACTGAGGGAACTGCATTAGAGCAGATGCATTTATCAAATCATTTGAAAAGCAAATATTTAGTATATTGTAAATAAATTCCAGATTATTTCTATTTGGAAATCTTCACAACATTCAATTACTTGCTGCAATTATGCTAAAGAGCATTAGTAATTTGGATACAAACATAACATCCTAATGGGGCTTAAACAATGTTTTAGAGACTAAGCAACCAATTAGTAACACTGAATGAAATCACTTAAAGAAACATGCAATAAAATCCATTACTGCTACATTTTCTTGCAAATGTAGCAATATTTAAAAGGAAATAAGTTTATTTTAATATAGGAAGCTATTGGTGTTTCTAATTCATTTTTCAACAACGTTTTGGTGCTTTATTTGAACATTTTCTAACTCACTTTTTATTAAATAAATAAATGAATCAAAAGTGAGGTGACTTTATTAAATAAATAAATGAATTAAGTCACCTCACTTTTGATTAGTGGTTGTCCAAACACACCACAAACAGCAACTACAGTCCTAAACCAGTTGTTCCCAGTTCAAATCCTGGCCTAAATGCTAGTTAAAGTATACATTTTAAAATCTTATTATTGGTCAGTAAAGCACTAAATGGTTTTGCCACTAAATCTATATGAACCTGAATTAACCTGCTACACAACTTAGAGTTTACTCAACTTTCAGACCTGCTTCTCATGTCTGGAGCCAATTCCCTACAAACCTGTTACATGGAGCAACTGTTGGGTACCTTAAAATAGGAAAAACATTACAGTTGACTGTGTTTTCTCATATTCTGTAAAAGATTTAATAAATTCAGTTTTAGCTTTTTGTTAAAGATGAGTACAGCTAAACTTCTGTTTTCCTGATGATTAAAAGGTTCCATTTTGTTATTTTTCATCTTTATTATGATTTTCCTTCCCTCTGTTCCTTAGTTTTCTGAAAAGCACTTTAAATTTGAGTCCTGTTTATGAGGCCTGCAATACAAGTGAGCCTAATAAAAAGTCCTCTCTCTCGAGTGACTTAACCTCCACGTACATTTTCATAGCTCTCCAGTCAACTAGTAAGTTTCTCTAGTATGCTCATGGTTTCAAAGTAAATGGGACGGATCAATCCGTTTTTAAATTGTATAATTTCACTGTATAGATCCACACTGCTCAGATGTCAGATCATTTTTTTCTCTGAATCGAGGAAAACATGAAACCCCCATTTTATACATCAGATACCAGGATCAATAATGCAACATTCAAATCATAGGTGGAATAATATAAATTTTACTGTGACATTGATGCACATGCTCCAATATACTGCAATGCCCTAGCAAATAAACTTTATGCCTAAACAATTGTCCAAAGAAGATTACAGGAAGGTTTGCCAATTAGTTTGAAAGTGTAATCAAATAAAGAAGCACTAAATGCTTGTGCATATCAGATTGCGCCGTAAGAGCAGCTCTATTCAAAAATGTTAAGGTCACCAGTTAGCCCAAATGTCTGATCCACCTCTAAATGGGGATAAGGTTCAGAAAACGATAATTTGTACTGAAAACAAACTTGAAAAACATATTTGAATAAAGTAGGAAGCCAGGTAGCAGCTGTTTTTTCTTGTTGAGGGTGTTGCTGCCCTCTGTCCAGAGGTATTGCAAGACGAATCCCCCTGAGTCACAACAGCTGAACAGACATTTACATTCACTTTTGGCTTCCAAGATCGGATGTGCACAAGTAACATCAGAATTTTTGTAGTGCATTTTCAAATCTAGCTAGCTTTGCACCCTCATCTGCACAAGCAGCAGAAACAAAAAAGCACACACACATAAACAATATAGACACCAAAGCATATTTTCATTTGCAATCTAATACTTTTATAAGCCACAAATCAACTCTAGTACAGTAAACGTTTCCATTTAAAACCGTTGAAAATGTCTGTATAAAAAGTCAATCTGGACTTTATTTGTACTCAAATGTTCAGTGACAATGACATGGACACAACATGCCTAAATTTAGCAGACTTGGATAAACATTTCAACAGAGCCCGTTTAGTAAATACCTAAAGAAAAATGTTAAATGACTTCGCCTGTATTGGAAATTAACTGCATACTCAGCTCCATCACCCTTGTTTGTGTTTTTTCTGTCTTCTTTTTAAGGCAAGCCACTTGAACGAGTTGCGTTTTTTTTTTTTCATTGAAAATCTTGCGTCTCACCGCGTGGGTGGCGTGTAAGGAATGTGCCGCGTGTCAGAGGAACCGGAGAGCTGCCGCTCTGCGCGCGCTGTCGGCGCATGGAGGCACTGCGCGCAGCGGGAATAATTCAGCACCAAGGTCAGCGCTCAGCTCATCCAGCAGTTTGTATCACGGACTTTCACATAATACAGATGTGCCGCGAACATTCTCAATAAAGTTGGTTCTGACGTCTTTCCCCACAGGCTTGTCATACAAAAAGTTCTGTGCACACCAGTCTATTTATGTAGACAAGTCGCACTTTTAGACACCCACAGATCAGGGAGCGGTGTCCTCAGTTCATGGCTTCAGAGGGGGGAAACAAGTGTCGCTCATTTATGGTGAATACTGTGAACTCTGGCTGGAATAACTTAATCTGGCGGCCCTTTAATTTTCCATATGTGCAGCTTCCCCCCTACTGAGATAAGTAATAACCAGAGACGTTGAGGAAATGGAAGGTGGATGTGCTCTGAATATCGGGATCAGGGACTTTTCTGGGAATACTACTGTGTCTGGAAGGGTTTGACTACAAAGGTATTAAAAATAATAATAAAAAAATAAAAATAAAAAAAAGAACCCCCATTAACAAGATCAAGCAAATAACGAACATGGATGATAAAGGTGCATGGGGGGAGGAGAGGTGGGCACAAATATGGAGTCACAAATTAGATAATTGCTACACTCACCAACATCATGAGTACAGACGACAACCCAAAGTCGTCTGTTATGTTAATTCTTCATTGGTTTCATAGCAACTGGAAATCATTTCATTTCCTTCCAAACCAGGGCATTTATTTGCTCTCATAGACCGAGTATTCATGGAAGAATACCAGTTTTCTAATTGTCTTTTGTTTTGTTGTTGCTTTTTTTTTAAGCCGGCCAGCTTCTTGCGCCTTTTGGAGCCACAAGGTCAACTATTCTCCGTTTTCCCCTGGACTGAATTCTGTCAGTCGATGTGTGAAAATTTGCCTTCAACATAATGTTATGGTTGCACATTGCAGCACGTGAAAAAGAAGGTGAATTAATTAGCGGGGATATGAATAAAAAAAAAGAAAGGGGGATCAAAGGCCATTCTGCAGAATTTCTCGCATATTTTATTTAATCTAGCATACGTAAAAAAGGGGAAAGTCATTTTGGGTTCATGTTAAGACAGCATCGAAATGAACAATGCAAAGTTTCAAATGTGAACTTTTGGTTTAAGAAATGCATTTGTCGAATGTCTCACACGTAAAATATAACTCATTGGATCAAAAAAATTATTTAAAAAAAATCACTCCGTATGTTACCAATAACAATTACCCATGAGCACATAGATAAATGTCCAAATAGATTTCATTTTTTTACGTGTCATTTTACACCTAAACAATACGCCAAAATCATTTTTAATTAAAAAAATGTTTTTTATTGCCGTCCTTTCTTGCGTAAGTGTACAGAAGGAGAAAAAACAAACAGGATTTTTCTCATCAATCGCAAATCTAGTGTTATTTTCACCAGCAACAAGTACTTTTACAGAATTTGAAAAACCACACAGAGGCAGAAGGCTGTAAATTTGCACCGTTTATATAATTTCTAGATTACTTTCATCACTCCCCCTGACCAACATCGTCATATAACAGAGGAATGCGCAGCTTAGACAAACACAGACACTGGAGGGGAGAAACAACGACAGCCGGCTGAGATATTTCAGCAGCAGGAACTTACCCCTGAGAACAAGGTCGCTGTGTCTCAACGACCTGCAGCAGTGAAGTTGGGATAAAACTCCTGCGCTCAGCTTCAGCGGCGGCTGCACAGTTCTCTCTCTCACTCTGAACCAAAGCGTCTCCAAATCGCGCCCTGCCTCTCTAGAGACGAGGCATGCTTGTGGCTCTCTGCGCGCAGGGGCGCGATTTAAATACCGAGCGACGGGAGCCTCCGTGACGAGGCTGGGAGGGAGCCGTGCGCGCGCCTTGAGATCTGCTGCAGGTGCGTTAAGGTAGCCGTCATCGTCGGTGCGCGCGCAACAGTAGTCTTAACTCACATTCCGCACTTTATTGACTTCTGTGGTTTTGCGTGGAAAACAGGATGACAGACAGAATATTCTGACCAGCTGGGTAAACAAACATTGTACTGGAAGTTTTCTAAAGCTCAAAATACTCAACTTGGTTTACAAACTTGACATGTAAAATGGTCCATTTAATTTCCATCAACCAATTACTTTAAAACTCAGGTCACAACATTCCAGTGATAATAATAAGATGGAGGAAACTTTTTCCTTATTGTTATTTTAAATACAAGATCTAAAGCTGGTATGCTTATACATTTATTCTACTTTACTCTAAAGTAAACGGAATAAAATAGTGTGCAGCCAATTTCTTTAAAAAACAATGCAGTTGGTAAATCAAGTCCTAATCTCAGTCTAAATCCAGCTTTTCTGTGAAGGCCTGGAGGTTTGCTGGATAATTGCATCATACAATATAAAACAGAATAGAATCCTAATTTTCAGAGATAGTCTGATATTCATCCTGGATCACAACAAACATTGATATTGTTGTCTGCAGACAACAATAATGTCAATAATTCATCTTGAATCAAAAGTCCATTTAAGATGAACAGTGGACAACATTCCACATTGAGTAATGTTCCACATTTAGCACCAGGATTGACTGAGGTTATAAAAGCATTTCTCTGTTTAACCTCATTAAAACTGTGGAACTGTGCATTTTCATCCAGATGGTAACAGTTTTCACGCTGGTTCAGAGCAGGATCAGAGGCAATGTTGTTATCTCATCACATTTTTACTACAAAGATTCATAAAGTCTTAAAATTTTCAACCGATAAAGCCTCTAATTTTTCAGCAATGGATAGACTTTTTTATACTTTGTGACAGTAAAGGCACTGAAAACATTTATAACAAAGGTACTGATGGTAAATTATGACTGCTACGTATTGATAAAACCAGTGCTTGTTCATTCAATTGTAATGGGAACCTCAGGACAGTAAGATAGTCCAATGACAAGTTTTGACAAACACACAAGTCATGTGGAGCAGCTTAAAGCAGGTTTAGTTTTACAAGACAAAAAAACCACACCAAAGCATGTTGCAATTTAAAAATGAATCAACTTCAGACTAGTCAAGACGTTGTCATAAACATACATGAAACATGGAAGAACCTGTTCTTTATGAAAGGAAAATAACTTGTTGGCCTCATGACAGCTGTAGGTGTTGCAGAATGATATTAATACCTTGAGTACAATGTGTAATTAGGCTTGGCTTCCTCATACTGTGTGCTCTTTACAAAGAAAGTGTTTGAAGTTGACTGGAAGACAGATTCTGATAAATGCAGGACAATTCTGAAAGAAAAAAAAATTTTGCTTTTAATAAGTGATTTTTTTCTTGTACTTTCTACTAAATGGGCAAACCTGACGAGAAAGAAACCTTGTGAAAATAACCTGATCATTTTCATTTAAAAAAAAATTTGTTTAATAACATTGGTTACTAATCTTATTTGGGTGTAACTAACATTTTAGAGTTAGAATTTCAGTGGAGAAAAGGTTGGAAGGTGAGAAAAATTTTTATTGCAATGAAATACACAAACATTTCACAACGTGCACATGAGGGTTATGTCTTTTTAATCTAAACAGGCTAATGCAATTAGCTTTGACTTCATGGCTACAGTAGTATGTGGTCTCCAGCTACGTCATCATTACAGATCATGTCTAATCTTCTTGAAATGCTATAAGGAGCAAGAAGGCCTACATCCTCTTGATGGCAAAAGGTTATTCTTATAATAAATAAATAAAAGAGGGGCTACAGTTTTTCTGAGGCTTATTGCTTGTTGAAGCGAAGACAACAGATCCCTATGAACTCTGAACAATTCAAGGTTCACAGTTTTCTCAAACACCCACAAATTGCCTCTGTGATTAAAAATCTATTCCATGTTGTCTGGCAACTCTAAGTGTTTCCCTAATAACTTTGCATCCTTCACCTCGAGTAAATCACATTTTACTCAGTTATTCAACATGTCAAAAGGTCAGCGTGTCATATTATTGACTATGCCACTTCTTTTGCACAAATGTAAAAAACTTTGAAAGGCTCTCAAAACTTAAACTATCTGGTGGGTGTGTTGTGTGCCCAGGCAAAGAAACCAAAGACTAAAAGTCACAACAGCAACTTTAGAGGTCAGATCTTTGCAAAGAATCAGATTAGAGCTTACAAAAAATGTTTTTCCCCTTTCCTCCCTTACTGACACACCATTGTGTGGGTTTAATAAAATGTATGCACTCAGTGTTCTCAAGGAAGGATCAGATTTTAAAGCAGAACAAAAAACAGTAACAACAACACAGCACGTTTTGTTCTCTTCCCCTTCTACAGCAGGAAATACTAGCAGATTTCTAGAAACACTTCCTTGTATCTTTTATTCATTTTTGCTCCTCTATTCTTATTGTCCCCTTTCCTTTGCAACATTTAGCCACATTACCCACTTTTTTCATCTTTGTATGTGTCCATTTAAATAAACCTAAAGCAATCAAGCATGCATCTATACCCCATAATAGTCAACACGACATGAGGCTCTACTGGTGAAAGTAAACCTGTTGGGTTTCTCCTTGGCACTCAGACAGGTGGTTCACTTGTTTAAAGAGAAAGAGAAACAGCAAAAGATGCCTTCTGATCAAAGCTGGTTTCTTAACTATGATCAATTTACTGGCAACAATTAACAAAGTCAACAGTTTACATTCCAAAGTAACAAGCAAACACTGACTGTAGTTTATTAAGTGTAAGCTTTTAATTATAGACCTCAGAAACAATGGCAACTTCTTTAGTCTCAGAAGAGAAAACCAACAAAAGACATACTGTCTGCACAAATGTACTCAACCACTGAAAACAAGAAGAACACCTGTTACAATGAGACTCAATTTACTCTGAAATATCCACAAAGAGGTGCTGGGCTGTGAATAAATAGTTGGCAAATCTAGTCATGTACTTCTTGATTGTACGTTTGCTCAATTACAAATTTGAAACTTTTTAGTTTAGTGTATTAGTTTTATTTTAAAAAGGTGACAGGGCAAAAACTTTCACAGCAAATTAAAATAATTTCCATCGAGAATAATGTTTATAAACATGAAGGCTCAGAAACAGAGATAGGAGAAACGCATTAGAATATACTTAAAGGGTTTATTTTTAGAATCGGTCACACAGACGCTCATTCAGTAGACACACATACAGTACACCCACCTTCCATGGTCGGCCGTGTCATTATGTCAATCACTTCCTGCTTGAGTGGGACCATCTGCCCTCTCATAAAGCCATACACCATGTGGATCACTGTGTAAAGCCCCTGCTTAACTGTAACATTAACCAGAGTTAAAACTCTTGGTGAGAGTGACATTTGTTTCCTTTTACTTTTCTGAAACACTCTTCTGTTCATCAAGCACAATTTCTAAATTTGATCCAAGCAAATATATTTATATTCTGTGGTGGAAAAGTCTACTGCGACCACTATTTTAAAACATGCCAATCTAATCAATTGTTCCTTTAGAAAACATCATGTTTTAAGATCCACACCTGGATTGTACAGCTTAAGGAAGGCTATGATTAACTGATGCACATAATGAAAAACAACTTACTCTCAAAGAGGACAACTTAGACTACTGGCAATTCCTAATCATAGAAACTAATCTGAACTGAAGCAGGTTAGGAGTAATTTATCAATACAAAACAACAGTGAAAACCCTGAATGGATGTCTGCTGTGCATACCTTGGAAATGCTTTAATTGTATGCACCCCCAGGTGTGTTGCATTGATCGATGAGTCCTGCACACCAGCCAAATAGAGAAGATGGACTGTCTCCAAGACAACAGGGGGGTGGGCAGCACAGCTGATACACATTTTAAGCAAAACAAGGGGAAAAAAACAGTTGAACAATTCTAGGACTTTTGGAAAATGTTATTTTCAGATGTCCTTTAATAGGTGATTTAATAGTTGTAGTAGTTCAGTAGTGCAAGTAGATTTGAAAAAAGTTATTGTTTTTTTATCCTAAGTGGATGACTGAGCAATTTTAAGGGCATAAAAGGTGAGTTTAATGGGTTGATGAGGTATTTTAATACTTTCTCATAACCTATTTAGGATATTCAATAATAGTTTTGTTGGCTTCATTCACAGAAATGGAATGTGTTTGAGGCTGTTTTCATCAAGTTCTTATTAAAATGTTTTCTTTTTCTTTATCATTTGCACATAATGTTTTTGTTACATTTGACTTGAAAGTCCATGTGGTGTTTCCATTTTTATTCCATTCGGAATAAAAATAAAATCACATGTGAATAAGCTTGCAGTATTTCCAGAGACACAATATATCTGATAAAATTGGTGACTCTTCTAACATCAATTATTATCCATTTGCAATTTGTAAATATCATTCCCCTCCCGCTTTAGAGGGATAAAAATTATAAAGGCTTTATATGTATCTTAAGGCAAAAAAACCTTTCACTCTTTATACTATTTCTCTGTGCCTTTCAGGGTTAAAATTACATTACAGACTGAATCTAGTTGCAGGACAGATGGTCTCTTAAACGTATATCTGCTTAATCGGACGATTTACCTTCAAGCTGCTTTCCTAAAAACATACTGATAAAATGGCTGGAAAGAGCCAGCAGGGATCACAAACAGTTCAGAACTCCTTAAGTCTGTGTATCAGTGGGGAGGAAAAGAAGGGGATTGCTTTTAGAAAAACAAGATTTAGTAGTAAAAGTGTGTTCCATTTGAAATTTAGAGGATCATTACAGTACTGGAGACAGATGTACAGAGCATATTAATCTTTTGACAATTTAGCAAACCAGTATACAGCACATTTGCTCATCCAAGCACATGTAAAATATGAATGCATGGCTCAATCACACTACACTGAGAGGGAAATTCATTAAGCAGTACAATTTTCCCCATTATCTATTTTATTCTAATTAACTAGTTGCTTAATTTTTATTAAGGCACTAAATGTGTGTAAGAGAAAGTACAATTTTATGCCACAAACACAGCAAATATATTGAAGTGATCAAATACCAATTTTGTCGTGACTTGTGAATTTGTTGATTGACCAAAATGCAGTCAGCTGGGAGAATGGATCATGTTGAAGGCTTAATGAAAAACAAAAATAAATAAGAATGAAGGTAGTAGGAAGTAAAGAAAAAATAACAAGAACCAGGAACAACAATGAGGTAACAGGCTAGCGAGGATAAACAGGAATAACAGTAACCTGAGAATGAGATGCTTGATTACTGGGAGGTTGAATGGACAACACAAGAGCTGGGCTGATGAGCTGACAGGTTACAGGTGTGGGGAGAGAGGAGAGCGTGAGACAGAAAGTGACACATGGGCCGCAGGAGAGCACAATAGGGACTAGGAAATGAATAAAAAACTATAACTAGACATAAGAAACATAATGAAAACTAGAGTAACTAAAACACAATAAATAAACATAACTAGAATCACTAGGAAGGAATTGAAGTTAAACAAAAGAAGCAATGCAGAGCTTATAGAAAGAACTAAGGAACACAAATAGTAACAAAACCCGAATTAAACTCAATCAACCCAAGATCCAGTTAATGTTTTATTTTTAATTTCATTACCAGAAAACCCCATGTCATCATCTTACAAATTCATTAAATGGAACATTTAAAAAAAGTGTCTGGTTGAATCCATTCCTACCAGTGAGTTAAGTTACACATCAGAAGTACACATTCATGTAACTAATTCATTTAGAACTGAATTTCTGTTTTTAATTGAATTGAAAAATGTTTCAAAGTGCACAATAACGACATGAAGTCTTATAAATACATTGTGCTTACAATTATTACACAGAAAGTAGTCCTAGACCACTGAGCTCTGTTTTCTTAAACCCGTAGTCAGTCATGACAGGTGGGTGTTTACACAGAGTTTCCCAACATGTTTCTTCTTGTTAAAAAGGAGTTGCTTAATCCCAGGCGATTAACCGTACATCCATTCAATCAAAAACCAGTTAAACGGTTTTTGATTGTCAAAAATACAATTGTAATTGTCTTTGGTTATGTAACTGTACCAAAGACAATTACATAACAAAATGGAATTAGTTTTCTTTGGCAACTCATTCTTGCCAAAGAATGAGTTTTGAGAGGAGCCAGTTGAGGCTCGGGCATCTGGTCAGGATGCCTCCTGGACGCCTCCCTGGTGAGGAGTTCAGGTCCCACCGGGAGGAGGCCCCGAGGAAGACCCAGGACACGCTGGAGGGACTATGTCTCTCGGCTGGCCTGGGAACGC
>CAEGAF010073467.1:0-48955 GCA_903067075.1 Micropoecilia bifurca | reverse complement strand
TGATATCATACTCAAAAATAGTTGGTAAATAAAAAAAGGCTTTTAAATCAAGTTCCAACCACAACAAAAACCCTCCGCTTTTATATTTTACTGAGGTATTTTAAATACCGAATTAAAATCCTTTGACCGATACGTCTGACGTGTATTGGTAGTAAATATTCTTAATATCCTGTTCAAACTAGCATATAAATTGTAAATAAAGGTTTTTAAAAAAATAGTATAGACGCCATATTATTCGCGGGTACCCTCGGCGTCAATATGTGACGCGGAGGGTACCTGCCCAAGCAAGTGAGAATGTGTTGACAAGAGAATCTTACAATTTCGAGTTCACACCACCCACAACAAATGCCTATAAGAAAACTGAAATATGTAGCTAAAAGATGTTAAGTTAGACTCCAACCAGTGTAGTAGCTCTAGTAGCTCATACTTGGTTAAATCAATGGAAAAATGGGAAGCTTCTGCTGGTGGCTTCATGAAAATGAAACATGTACAAGCTGCTGTGCTCTCAGGCATGAGACAATTACGGCTGACCAGGCTATTTCAATGCTCAGGCTCAAAAGGGTTAGGACTAATTAAACTTCTGAAATGCAATTTCAAACCTACCCGCTGTGTTATAGTTGTCAGCAGAAGGTGTGTAAGCTGCAGACTGTGGTTCTTTGTTAATGCTAGTGAATGGTTTTGGTAATGTGGCCTACCTGATCTACATCTAAAAATATACATTTGCATATTTCTTTCTCTCTCTTCTCCCTGTACCAGTCTCACAATTGTTCATCTGTAGAAAAGTGCTTGTATGCCAGTACTGACAATGTAATGGAAAGAGGATGTGCATGGGGTACAAAGCAACAGACAGCACTTTGTAATGCAATGTCAAATGGGGAAAGAAGGACGGAAGAATAAAAAAGTGGAAAAAGACAATAGGAACTAACAGCTGACAAAATAAATAAATGAAAATTAAAAGAAACAGTGAGGTAAAGGATGTGACAAGAGATTAATTTAGACCTTCTGGAGGCGTCAGGTAGAAAAGAACATCTCAGAGTTAATGGTGCAGATCTTGCATGGAAAAAGAGAAAGAAAAGCGATGTTGACAGAGTGAAGAGGTTGATGCTGCTAATTGCCTATTTCAGCTTTGATAGATATGCATCTCAATTTCCATACAAAGTGACTTACAAGATCCAGGGGGTGTCAGAAGAAAATCATGGCCAAATATTTGATCAGAGAATCCTGGTGCTGTGTAGACAGCAGATAATCACATTGAAGTCGAGAAATTCAAACCATTTGATTGATGCGTCTATCAGAGACGACACCCAAGCTCTAAACAAGATTTTGTTCCTCCCAGAAGGGTTCAGACTCTGTAGTCTTATAGTAAATGAACACATTTTTTATTATTATTTTACTGAAACAGCTACCACTGATTCTGTAGTACATTACATACAGCAAAGTGGGAGTCACTGCTGCCTTTTCTTGATCACTGTAATGTTTCGACTGCATGAATTCGGTGATGTTGTTCCGTATTGAATATCTCTTACTTCATTATTGTTGGCAAATATGAGTAAGAACTAATATGAAGATCAAACATTTTTACTGTGTCCCTAAAAAACTCTAGCTGTTGCTGGAATAGGTCAAAAAACGGTTTTATTGTGAATTAACTTTAATTGCATGTTACTATGCATGTTACGGGCTGCACAGTGGCGCAGTTGGTAGAGCTGTTGCCTTGCAACAAGAAGGTTCTGGGTTCAATTCCCAGCCCCGGCCTTTCTGCATGNCCTCCCACAGCCCAAAAACATGACTGTCAGGTTAATTGGTCTGTCTAAATTGGCCCTAGGTGTGAGTGTGTGTGTGCATGGTTGTTTGTCCTCTGTGTTGCCCTGCGACATACTGGCGACCTGTCCAGGGCGTACCCCGCCTACCGCCCGGAACGCCAGCTGGAGATAGGCACCAGCAACCCCCGACCCCACTAAGGGACAAGGGTACAAGAAAATGGATGGATGGATGCATGTTACTATCAATAAACTACGAAAAAACTGTTAGTCATATTTCATTTCTTGATCCATAAAAGGGATCCATAAAAATGCACCTGCGTAATTCAGTGCAACTAAATGCAACCTAACCCATTTAAATTATTTTGTCAGTTCACAACAAATGCCATCTTAACGCGCTTTTAAATGATCCAGTTCATTGTTAATATGACCAATTCACTTCAAAATTAAATACATTTCAAATCTGATCTTATAGTCATTCCCATACATTTCATTTTCTGCAATTTCTCAATCTGAAAAGGGAGTGTTATGTATTTTCCAGGCACCTTTTTATAACACAATCCAGTAATTATAAAACACCTGCCAAACCCCTTGATGCAATACAAAATGTGCAATGTAAATCCCACCTATTATTTTAATTAAATAAGTTTTACATTGTCTAAGGTTGTGTTTACAATAAACAAATAAAGAAGCAATGATCTGGCATTTTGTCAGAATGTTTATTTTTATCTTTTTTTAATTTACATATTAATTATGTATTTACATCCTAAAGGTTTGACACAAAAGGTTAAAATTAAATTTAGATTAAAGTCTAATGTGGAAGGTACAACATCAGTGGTTTTATTGATTTTTATTGACTCCATGTTGGTATGATGACATTAACACTGTTGCAGATGAGTAAGTCAGCACATCATCAGGTCCTCCACAACATTTTCAACAGAATTATCCAATTAAAAAACAATTGTTTTACTCTCACTCAAGCAGGTTACCTAACAATGCATCACTAAACAGAATTATTTTAAATTAAGTAATACCAGTTGCAGAAGTATGGCTTTTAACTTATACTTCTGCAGTGAGTGTTGTCTTGTTTCAAATCATGCTGTTCAACAAGAAAAGGCAGACATTAACATCTAATCATGGGGATGTGACAAACAAAAACACCCTTTGTCTAAAAAGTGGTGCTAATGAAGTGGCTTTTTGGTTAGTGGATGTTGATGAACTTGTTATTTGAGTAGCAATTTCAAAACTATGAATATACCACCTTTCAAAGGTTTGAAGAACATTTGCAGGAGACAAGGAGTAAGCTTCAGCAATAGTATGAAAAACAGTTTTAATGTTTTTGGCTTAATTATTTACTGGGATCAACTTAAAGAGAGTAATAATTTAGAAAAAAATGAAAAGTCCTGGAAACCTGAGTGGAAAATCTAATTTGAAACAACAATTCAAACAATTAATGGGAAAAAAAATCTCAAAGACAAAGTAAACAAGATAAAATAATAATACAAACCAATTTAATGGCTTAAAATAAAATGTCACAAATTACTCAATCTAGAACATGAATATTTATTAAGAACAAAAAGGATCAAACAATCAAACAACAATTACAGCAGAACTTTGATACACATTTACTGGAGAAAATTAAATTTGAATTGAAGATCATTTTGTAAAGCTGATTGCAGCAGGAAATATTTGGATGCATTGCACGCCATGGTTACACTGAAGTACAAAAAATTACCCACAATTACACAATCAACCACAGGTGTAAGAAACAGGTGTTTTATGTATAACGTACATTTCTGTACAAAAAGAAATCTTCATTACTTTGTACCCCTGTTACTTGGATATTAATCTTCTACCTTTACTCTCATAAAATCCTAAATGTTTCAAAAACCCATAGTGAACACGAATAAAGACATTGAAAGTCTTTAAATACTTTTTCCAGTCTGTATACTGGGAATTGGCAGATAACATAAAAGCAGCAGTGAGAAGTAAAACCTTGTCTTTGAAGCCCAAATTACAGCGGTTAAAGGCATCTCAGGTCTTTTGAGATTATTAAATTTCCCAGCAGAGATAATATTCTTTGTACCAAGATATGAAAGAAAAAGGTCCCTGTAATTTTTTTAGTAAACATGAAACCAAGACACAGTGCATTGTGAAAACTTTCATTAGACCACAAGAACAAAGCTTTAAAGCACTGCAATTAAACAATGTAGTTAAAAAAGAACATTTGTTTAAGTCTGTCAGTTACACTTACATTAGATAGAGATCATCATCATTTCAAGTCCTTAGACAAAATTAGGTTTTAATTAGTGAAGTCAAATTTCTTAAATTCCTTTTGATATATATGCAGCATTTTTATAATATTAGGAGAAATAAAATTAACCCAAGAACCCAGAGTCCTGACAGCAAACTTTGGTGCAATTTGGAGCAGCGCATCCATCCTCCCTCCTGCAAGTCCTGCTCCAGTGGAGGAGGGGTTTCCATAACAGTTATGTTATTTAGGAACATGGGCTGTCAAAAAGAACGGAAAGATCATTTTTAAATGTTTAAAAATCTTCATGGCTTTGCGCCTGGAATTTGTAACTTTTATTGTGGTTTTTGTCGCTGAATCAAATCAAATCAAACTATATATACATATACATATATATAAACACCTGTCCATTGTGTGCTACGGTATAGTACAGCTCTACATGCCCCAACTCCTGCTTGCTTCATTTTCACCTAACTCTAAACGTGGGCAGCATCAGCTTTTTATCATTATCACTTGCATCAGACTTTCTGTGCCTTTTATTTTTAAACTTTAAGAATGATTATAACTGCGAAGCCCAGAGCATACAAATTTCTGTGTGCAAGGGGCATGTACCTCTTAGAAGGGAGAGCGTTTTTTTTTATTTTATTTTTTTTGTAAAAGCTTCATAGTGAGATTTAGCCCATTAAATGGGTAAACTGCCACTGCTGCCACTTTTACCAACTTGCACCCCAGTGCCTCAGCCTAGATGTCTAATATGCAGCTCTGACAAAAATAAACCACCACAAACTCCCTGTGGAGGTTTTATTTATTCCCAAATCATTTGGGAACTCTGGCGCACTATAACACATCCCAAGGAACTTGCTGTGCTATTGATATGTGCTAAAGGAAGTTTATCCAGGACCCTGAAATGACCTACATGTTTTAGTAAACTTTTAATCCTGGTTTTAATTTAGCATGGAGGAGGGAATTAGAAAGTTTTCTTTGTATCCACTGTTATTAATGTAGCACCACAAAGTTTAAACTGCTTCTACCAATTACTAGCCATTTCACATTGAACATATCTGCTATTTCTTTCCTCATTTTTATTGAATAGAATAGAATAGAATCACTTTATTTATTCTCATAGGACAATTAATTAGAAGACCAGACACAATAATAAGAAGTCAAACAACAATATAAAACCAAGTCGTTAAGAAAACAAGAAGGAAACAACATGTCCGAAAGCAGAATTGTGATGATCAACATGGTAAGGCATTCATGTTGCTCATTAGATCAGAGTTATTTAAATCCCTTTGGAGTTCAATACAGGAATAGCTTTGGTCAACGAAGGTCACGCTCCTTCTCTGGGTCTTACAGGCCAGACAGCAGAGCTTGCGATCAGATGGCAGCTGCTGAAAAATTGAAAACAAAGCATGAAAAATGAGACGAGCCAGAGTGCTATCCTGCGACTCACACACGGCCCAATAATTTTACAAAACACATTCACAACATTATGGCAGCAGTGGAGCAACGGAGAGCTACCAAAACATTTTTGATTAATGAGTAGTGGAATGTCAGCAGAATTCAGTTTTCAAAGAGGATACATCCTCTGGTAACACTTCTTCAGGATTCCCTCGGTGTTGAAGGAAAACCTCAGTTTGCTATCGACGACGGTTCCTTGGTATGTGTATTTCTCAACTATTTCAACCAGAGAATTATGAATCACAGTGGTGACAGGCGCTGCCAGTTCCCTTCTGGAAAAAGAAGATCACCATCTCCTTTTTTAGAAGATAAAACTGATCATCATGAATCATACATGGTTATTTGGAGCAAAGCAAGTTTTAAAAGAGAAATAACTGTTCGCAAATGTAACATCCTGACAATCTCTCTTCACATGAACGTGTTCATATTTTAAATATATCAGACAGGGAAAAAAAGACTTGCTCCAAGGCAAAGCTCAGTCTATGACATTAAAGAGAGCTATTAGTGGGAATTGCACAGAGGGAATCATTTTAGCGCAGTAACCTGGGTATATGGAGATAAACGGTTTAGCAGTGACTGTCATTAGTGAAGACAAGCTCATTTTAACTCAAATTATCAATGCCTCTCAAACCATAGCAGCTGTGTTCTTTCTGTGTGAGCATGTGCATTCTACTGCCATGTCATTACGAGGCTGTAAAAGGCTGACAAAAACTCTCAAGTGTTAGAAAAATCTTGTTGGCTTTGATACTGAGAACTGACTTGTTCACGGCTGTTTTGGCGCATGTCTCAGACATGAAGAACATTTTTCCTTTACATGTGACTATATATCGCTACCTGACTTTTCTCCAAACCTCTTAATAGGGCAGCATCGTGTGTTTGGAGTTGTAATCATTCATGTCACCCTTTTGAGGATTTTATTTTCATCTTAAAATGATTATAGTGACAGTACTAAAGAGCTCATCAGAGAAATATTAATCCTCATAACTTACATAGAAGCGTTGGGGAAAGGGACAGTAAAAACCAGCCATTCACAATCTACTCAATATATTAAACAAAATACATTTGAACTAACACTTTGCACTCATTTTGATTGGCTAATGTATTATTCCATCCATCCATTTTCTTTACACCCTTGTCCCTTAGTGGAGTTGGGAGGGTTGCTGGTGCCTATCTCCAGCTAACGTTCCGGGCGAGAGGCAGGGTCACCCTGGACAGGTTGCCAGTTTGACACAGGGTGGCTAATGTATTATTAAAAAATTTAAAAGGACCTGATATTTAAAGCTATGAAATACTTCAGCATTTGGGTAAAGTCTACCCAACCCTTATCAGTACAATTCGAAACCAACTACTCATAGAAATTAAGCAATTTTAACTCTTGCTTGTGAGTACACAACTGTTAAATTACTAACATTTAGTAATAACTAATTGGTTTAATTTGTCAGCTTCCGCTTAACCTGGAAGTTTCAAATTTACCCCAAATCAATTTTCAGATACTTCAATTATTTTAGCAACATCCGCAACACTATTAAAAATGCAAGGGTGGAGAATAACTTGAGTAGCACACAGTGCTCTGCAGAAAGGCTACACTAAAATGTAAAAGGCCTGTATTTACATTTTAAATGCAGGCCATTATGCATTTGCATAACACTTTATCAAGTGATAATTCCAATGCTCTATACACTACAGTCAGTCATGTGGCTTACTACTACTCTCAGTAGTAAGCCACATAGTAGCGGATTAACAGAACCCTAAGTCACGGTCACTCCCAGACTGGCAATCTTTCATTTTACATAAATAAAAAGATTTGCAATGTATACCATAAACAACAATAGAGAAGACACATCCGCTCCTGATACTCTGTTTAGTCTGGCAGGGAGCTGTGTTTCACAAACTCTGTTCCTCTAGGATCAGAGTGGCATCTTCAAAACCTCACTTAGTGGCAGATAAGACGACCGTGCCGTTTCACCCAGCCAGTTTCACAGCAGTTATTAGACAGTAAAACAAGTGCATCCTACATAATACAGAAATATACTACATATAACTTTAACGAAATATATCACCGTTTTATAAACTGTGACATATGCACAGAAGAATAATGAACAAGAATATCAGTTTCTCTTTAATCCTATCAAACCCCAGCAGTGATTGTAGCTAAGGCTTGGATTGCAGCATCGTTCATGCTGAGTGAAAAGAGTTGGCTTCACATCATGCTCTGACACGTGCACACATTGGAGTCCACAACAAATGCACCCTTTGGAGCAGTTTGGACAAATTGCATTTGTATGGTTTTTTTTTTTTTTTTTTTTTTCTTTTCAGCTGTAATGACAGTTAACAATTAGGCAGTGGTTGTATAATTTACTCATTAATTTATATTAACTCACTAATACAATGAAGGATATTTTAAGCAGTTTTAATGGATCAAATTTGCCACCCATCATGATAGATTTTTTTTTACAGTGAGCTGGTACATCTACTATTGCCTCCATTAGTCATCCATGAAATGTGTGATCAGACTTTTGAACACTTTCCAAACTCTAGGAAATCTTTGTTTTCTTTGTTTACACTGCTTCTGAGTTGATATAATCAGTTCCTGCAAACAATAGCAAAACTTGTATGAATTACACTCTTGGTGTGCTCTCTCTTTTCTGGCCACCCAGACAACTAAAATACAGACAACTCTAAGGCAATATAAAATTGAATGTGACAAATTGGCAACCTGTCAAGGGTGTACCGCACCTCTTCTTTGTCAGGGGCTTGTACACCCCCACTTTCCAAGGCTGCCTTAGGCAACTTGGCCCATATCCAAGCCCTCTCTGCCCACGGATGAGGGTTCAACATACAATTATTTATGGAAGCTGGTTTTCTCGCTTAAAACTTCAATTTAAGTTTTATTTTTGCATAAATGCTATCAGTAAATGTAAGTTATACTGTCTTTTAAAATTATAATAACTACAAAAAGAGAAATATGTCATGATTGCAAAAAACAGTTCCCTAAGCCTCCGAGTTAAAAAGTAAAGATGCTAAATTAACATTTTAAGAGCTTATTAAATGTTTCATGGTAGATGTTTAAAAAATGTTGAGAACATTTGAAGAAGAAGAACTGGAGATCAAAGCAAACAAAAAAGTCTTTATTCTGTCGTTAACATAAGACATGCAAAAACCAAGGAGTCCATATGGAGGACAGGTGTCAAACTCTAGGCAACTTTTAGATGTGTCTCTGCAACAACACACCTGAATCATAGATTAGATCATTACCAGGACACTGTAGAACTTGACCACATGAAGAGGTAATTCCACCCTTTGATTCAATTGTGTTTTACTTGGAACACATCAAAGTTTGCAGGACACCAGGAGTTTGACGGCCCTAAAAACAGATTTAACACCTATACAGACAACTTTATATGCCTGTATTGTTACGGGTTTTTCCTAAAAGTAAAACCCCATGATATTTTTATAAAACCTCTGGCATCCGTAATATAAGCGGACATAATGTTAACCTTTTAGAGTTTTATATCAACATGCTAACTACTTAGTATAAGCTTTATGCTAAGCATAAAACATTGCTTTCTTTATGTGCATACAGTGTTTTCATATAGGAGTCACTTTTTTCATTAAAATTCCATTTAATCCTCCTCCACAGTTCAAGAACATTGAGCAAAGGGTGAATAAAAACTCTCAGTCTTATGTGACAACATGATTTAATAGATGTATTTCCTTATCTCTTAGCAGCAACTATGTTCCCGAGTTGCAGTATCCTTATTAGTTTTTGGAAACATTAATTACTCCGAACAAACTAAGCATGTTGATCTGTTACAAGGTAATTGATCCTTCCTCATGAAACTTAAATTTGTGTTTATTACTTCATTTTTTAAAAAGAAGCTAATTCAGTGCAAAAACTGCTAAAATCAGTCCTTTTTAGCATCGCAGCCCAGAAACATTCAACACTTTTCCAGTGTTGACCGTGGAATGTGAAAATCTTCACAGAGCTCCATCGAGCTCTCTGGGGAGGGATAACATTTTATATCACTACATAACACCATCTGACTTGCAATGATTGATCGATCCCAGCCCTCTCCAGGTCTGCAGCCACATTGTTTATGGAGCTATGTGATCCAAATCTCCTCTTTACGGTTCAACTTTATGGTATTTTACAGAATTTATTTGTATTGGCAGTTCATAATCAGCAACACTTACAGGAACTGATCATGGGGAACAAAAGGTTATGGAAAATACAATGGAACCAATCCAACATTAAGTATAATATAGACTTGGCATAAAACCATCAGACATATTTTATTTCGTGTTTATTTAAATATTTTTCAAATCAGACATAGCACCAAGATGGGGTTTTCATGTCTTACTATGCTATTGCATCACCATCATTCTTAACTTAATATGGATTTTAATTAGATATTTTTTTATTTACAAACATATGCTTTGAATTTTTCCTCTCTATATATTTTTTTTGGTCAGGATACATGCACATTAAACTTTTTAGCATTATCCATACATACCACCCATCCATCAGTCCATAAATGTTGACCCTGTACCTAATTAAAATGGAGGTGTGGAGATAAAGCTCATGTCTATCTGCTGGCAAAAGGCATGAAAGACAGCCATTGCCAGTCTATCTCCACTCAATCAATGGACAACTCAGAAAACATATTAAATGGACCATGGACATGTGCAATCACTCCTAAGGACAATTTAGCAAGACCAATTAACCCAGAGATAACCATGCATGTTTGGAGAAGACATGCAAACTCCAAGCAGAAAGAAACCAAGCTTGGCCTTGAACCAAGGCTGGTTCACGTCCAGCTGTTGCCAGGCAACAGTGCATTATCAATGTCACTGTACATGTCAACCGAATATCAATATTCACTCAGAGTGTGCAATAGCTGTCCTTTTTTATTACATCTTCAATTGTTATGGCAGAAATTATGCACCACAATCATCCAAGCCTATTGGGAGGAGGCTGAACATTGCAGACTCACCGCTGAGTCACCGAAACCCCCAAAGATTGTCTTTGATTTATTTGACCTGCCAATGTGCTGCCATTGACCCAGTGTTAATCTTTCTGCCTCGACTGGGATTCGGGTCAGCTGTTGGTCCGTCTGAACTCTCAGCCTTTCAATCTCTGTGTCTGTTTGGGTAAAGTCTTTCACTTTGGACTTACGCTAGTCCAGATTTATCTGTGTCTTCGTCAAGTTGTGATATTTCTCAGGTTACATCATATCAAAACACAAAGTCAACATCTGTCTTTAAACTACTGTGCATAAAATTGGATCTACAGTTAAAATTTGGTTCTTTAAATAATAAAAAAAAACTATTACTTAATCAACACAGCTTTATACCGCACCCTTTTATTAATAATAAATGTTCCTGTATTTGTTCTGTATCATGTACTATATTTTTGGAATTAATTATTTTCCTTAAGTTACTTGTGATGATTTATAAATAGAGCATTTGTAAAATATGGTATTATATTGGCATTATCTCGCAGGACCTTTACTGCAGGGTTCCTCTATGTAAAAATATGATTTTTACACTCACGTCAGTATCAAGACATCTTTGAAGATTCATAAATTTTGACCCCTTGTCACTGTAACAGCTTTATGGTGTCTGATTTAACATCACTACCGTTTTGGTCTTTTTGTTGTTGTTTTTCCAGTGGACTCAGTTCATCTCAAAGCTACAAGAAGATTTAAAGCCCACCGCTTACAAGGACATCACATTTCTTAATCTGTCCACCAACCTCTCAGTTCCTGTGCACAACAACATACTCTCCAAGCAACTTTTCACACAGAAATGGGCACCTTAAGCTCACTGCGGCGTGACATAATCCTAAAGGACAAAATATCAAAGCAAACAGTGATATCTTCTGGCAAGGGACAACATTAGTCAAAGTTGGCTGCTGATTTAAACAGATTTTTCTACTGCTGTTAGGGCATGAGCCATGTAGCAGGATAACTGGCTTAGTAAGGTGCTTTACCTTTTACTTTAGCTTACTTAGGCTCGGATTTACATTTTCACAGAACTGATTCGCTTCTGTATTTTACATAAGCACCATCTGATATTGTGCTAACCGAGTAAGTAATTAGTAAATCAGTCTTTTATTTTATGCAAGCATTAAAACCATGGAGAAACCAGTCTGATGTGTATTCTTTTTTCTTTTTTTTTAATTATTTGACATTCATAAATCTCAGGAATTTATTCTACTCCAGCAGTGATTTATTCGCCAACTGAGACAAGAACACATCAAAAGTGGGAGGAAAAAACTGAGCTGATGATGAGCTGATAAGCTGCCAATTGACTCAATTTGTAAATTTCTCATCAATCAAACTAATGTATACTTACAAGGAGTGATTACAAATATTCAGGAAAATAACACAAATTTAAAGTAGAACGACAAAGAAAACAGAGTTTATCTTTAATGATCGTAAAATGGCAGTTGAACTGTTTGACAAAGGAGTCTGGGTCTCATCTTTTCAAATGTGATGGGTCACTTTAAAGTAGGATTTGTAGCAACAGATGTCTAACCAAACAGAGCCAGGACTGAATATAATAGCTGATAAATGAACATGTACTTACCTTAATGAGTCATAGAAAGCTTGCCTCCAGAAGTCACACAGTCTCTCTTGGGAATGGTTTGTCGCTTCTCTTTCTCTTGGGAATGATTATGGCAAAAACAGAGAAAACAGTCTCTGGAGTGCAGAAGAGCAAACAAACAGGGAGCGTTAGGCTTGCCTCAATAGCTGATCAGATTGCATGGCACAACAACTGATCTTGTTGAGAGTTTCACAAATCTCACTTGTTCTCTTTCATTTTTTTTACTTTCCTGACAAGCAATTGAGGTGTTTGGTTTTAAAGACCCTCTTGACTTCACCGAACATCGTGCTGTGTCCCAACTTATTGCTCCATTGTACTGAAGAGGAGAGGTATAAAATTCATATCAATAGACATTATGTATTCTGCGTTTTGCACAAATCTGTTTGCTTAAGCCCCTAAATGACAAATGTCATCAAGGATAGAGAAATCTCCACCCAGAAATCCAAGTAAAACTTCTCAAGGCGGTTAAACTTATCAGAACATTTTGCACATGAGAAACATCATAGTAAACATTATAATACTCAAATTGAAATAAAGAACAGCATGTAGGAGAAATTCTTATACCAACCCCCAAAAAGGAATGAAATGTTTGATTTTCTTAGAAATACATTTTGTTCCATTTTTGATTTCCCCCTCTAGTGTGTTACGTTTTTTTTTTTTTTTTTTTTGCTCAAATGGCCTCACTACTATACATTTCATAAATGAGACATGCCAACAAAAAGACTAAGATATAGTTTCATGACTGGAATATGTATATTATTCATGGATAATCAAAAGATTATTTCAATGAAAGGAATAAAATACTTATTTTGCTATCAGGCTACGTTTAAGAACTGGCACTGTGTATTAAATAACAGATGTGTAAAACCAGTTCATGTCTTAGCATACTAATGGTGATATGTCATGTTTTATCTAGACTTCCGTATATTACAGCTAACATCACAGAAAACTCCATACAAAATGGTACAAAGCTTTTGCTCAACAATAATACTTTACACCAGAGTCAGAAACAGAGTCCTCTTTCTAAAGTCACATGAAACTGGAAGTCAGCACAGATATCAATAACTAATATTATGACGATTTCAGGGCCATAAAGCAGTAAAAGAACACAACATCTGGGTTTCTTGCTGGGCAACTACACACACACACACACACACACACACACACACACACACACACACACACACACACACACACACACACACACACACACAAGCCTATTTAAAATATAAGGGACATAAATTTTGCTATCCCATAAAATGTAGCATTTTGAATAATTACAAAGAAAATTTATTTTGCATATCTGTAAAATCAGGCTGGCTATAGATAACCTGAGGCATACATCTGAACAAGTGACCAGTGTTACCACAATTGACTGGATCACATGTAAAACACTTGAGATTAATTGATTTAGTGATATCATGTACAATGTTGAAACACCTTCACTTTGTTCCCCTTTACAAATGTCCTGAGTTTTGAACACCAGCAGGATGCTATAAGTCCGTTTCGGATTAATTTTCATAATTTAAATATGTTTCACTTATACTACATAATCATGAAGCTCACTAGTAAAAAAAAAAGCATGAAAACGTACACAATTACATCTACATTTTGAAAATGAGACATCTTGACATTTCTCGTCGTATTATGTCGGGGATGTGATTTCCGAGAACGGACTTGTTTTGATCAGAGAGAACCAATGAAGGGATGGAAAATGTGAGACCTTCATGCCTGCTCTGATTAGAGGATACTGTTCACTAAATCTCAGCCTCGCTCTGGATGTGGCAAAAGATTATAAAAGAAATGTGACTTATAATGAACGGAAGGAATAATAAACTATGGTCTGATAAGATGTTTATTTTCTCCAGTCTAGTATATGACTCGGCTCATCAGACCAGGAAAGGGTAAATATGCCCATATATTAGCAGTTTCAAATGTCTGTTTTATTGAAGTGTACCAAGGTTACAGCTAAGGCAATGCAAAAATAAGCTTTTCACACATAGTTCTACTTGTTCAGAAAGGTGAAAATCGAATGATAAGAAATTAATATATTTTACTAAATCATCGTTGTTACCCTTATTGGCAATACTGCTGTTAAGACTTTACGGAACCAGCTTTGCCAGTGAAATGGCATGTAGTTTTCAACTACAAAATTTAACAAAGTTGGAAAGTTTGTCAATTTATGCTGCAAAATCGGTACTAAATAAATTAATATTTTGACAAAATTTTGCATGTTTTAAGCAGATTGATTCCTGTATGTAAATATAAGATGTAAGGTAATCTAGGCTGAGCTGAGACGTGTTGATAAATTAATTAATGTAACATTCCCATGAGATATAAATGAATGCCATGTATTTTGTTTGGCTTTTTTTAAGGTGCTTGTGCACCCAAGGCCACTGCCATGTTTCTTTGGCATTTGTTTCTTTTCATTGTATAAACACATACATAAATATTATTTCCTATTCTGGAAATTTGCCACATTCCATCTGTGATTTATAAAGTTTCACTATAAGTTTATGTTCCGGTTGTCGAACAAAAGTAAGAGAGGACGTTTTTTTTTATTTAATCTGTCTCGCTGAAATTAAAATACTGCATGTTAAGAACCCTAGTTTTTGTGTCCTGCAGAGATAAGTTATTTTGGACTGTGCTATGCTGCGACTCTGAATGTTTCTTCAGATTTTATGTAGTATTCATCATTATTCTGTTGCCCCTGTTTTCAAGGGTGTAACAGTAGCACCAGAACAGAAGGTACAACAAAATTATCGTTCTCTTTAGCTGGCATGAAATCTAAATAGTGCCTGTTTTACCAGCTAGAAAATGCACATCTTTCTCCTTTCTCCATTGTTTATCAAGTGATACATACATATATAATTATTTTATGATAAACTACACAAGAGAGAGACAGCAAAATTTGGAATAGCTTAACTAAAATTATGCTTACTACTTTGTGTAGCCTGGCTGATTTAAAAGTAGATGGAAGCACACCTAGTTGGGATTTTGCTTTTTTTTTCTTCTTCTTTTCGCAAAGTTAGCTTTAACAAGGTTTATGCTTAAAATTTGTATGACAATTGGATGGAAACTTAACTGTAATGCAGAGACTGTAAAGAGTGAAATAGATTTTTGAATATAGAACTAAATTAAAATTCTGCCCTGCAAAGTACAAAATAATGTTCGTTTTTACCCACATTATTGATTTAGCATTAAGTATTAAGACACTGAAATCAACGGCAACTATATCTATGTTTAATAAGATTGTTTGCAGGAAAGCAACATTCTAATTTACACTAAATGGTGGTAGAAATTGCTTTACATCTTCACAATATGTCTTGTATATATCTATATATTGACTATTTTTATGGATCTATAAAACTGTCTTATGAATTCATTAACCAGAATCTACTGGAACTCAAAAATATTTGCTTATTATGTTAAATATTTTTTGTCAAAAATTGCAATTAATTAATTACAAAGTCTGACTATTTTGAATTTTAAGTGCTTCCCAACACTTGCTGAAACATTAAGATGGATGTGGCTCAGTGTGCAAGTTTACTTTAATTGCCTTTGAGATTCCATACAAGATGTCACACAAATTCAGAAACTCCTGTTTTGTATGGTACAGCAGAAGTTGCTTTCGTCATAATCTTACAGCATATGGATTTACATGTGGAGAAAACACATGTCTCACTTCTCAAAATGCAATTTGATTGACTTGATCTACTACCAAGCAGCTAAAATATTTTGAATTTTACAAAGAACATTTTCGGAGTTTTAAAACATCTTAGAGCAAACGTCATTTGCTCTAAGACATCCAATTCATTATGCAAGAGGTGGACCAAAATGCTTTCTTTAATAATTTATTTTTCACTAAAGGAGAATAAAATATGCATCGTTTGTGTCATTAAATGTGCTGTGTGGGTTCCACAAAGCTGTGAGATATTATTGATTTAGATTTAATACATTTTGATATAACAGTGCAACTTTAAGGAAGATGTTTTAACCATCACTGATCCTAACGAACCCAGTCTTTAAAAATCTTTAGAACTTTCTTTTCTTTTTTTTTAATTTCTGAAACCTTTCCTACTCTGACTTGCACAGCAAGAAAGTAGATTTTTTAAGTATGTTGTTATGTTGTACATATATTTACAAATAAATATTCTTCATGCACATCTTGCACGTTGTTTTCCCTTCATGAACTTACTCAGCTGCACATTACTTTAAATCTGAGTGAGCTGTTTTTAATAACTACATAGTAGCACATTTTTCATAAATATGTGCTACTATGTAGCACATATACTTTGTCCTACATGTACTTGTCCTTCTATATTTGTCCTTATTTGCATATTTTTACTGCTGTATGAATATGCATGCTTCCAGCTATGAAACTTGAAATTCCCTATTTTAGGACAATAAAAGATATTTGTGTTATTTCCTCTAGACCTTAGTCCACTGCCACACAAGACACATTTTTGAACACACCACAAGCGACATGTTGAAAAGCTGTCAACTTATTTAAATTATTATTCTTTGGTGCAAACAGTTGCTAGTATATATATTTTTCCAATACACCTAAGACGCATTAGGGACGAATACTTTTATAGCAACTGTCAGTTGCATTCTTCAAGATCAGGATTTTAAAATAAACAATATGTTTTTGCGCATTACTATAGTTGTCTTTTTTTCTGTCTGCTCTAAAAGAAATATTCATTTTTAACAACAGTCAAACACTGAGCCAAAGTCAAAGTGTCAAAGTGAGTAAAGGCAAAAAAAAAAAAATGACATTGTGGATGGCAGAGACACCATGGAACATCATAAATTGAGGAAAAAAAAACACAAGGATTAATCTTCATAAGTTTTAGGTCTTCAAGCTATGATGTGTTGTCTGTGCGTTGGCCAAGTTTGCCCACTCACCCAAATGAAACACAAATTATCTTAGTTTGTGTGTCACATGTAATTCAGACTGCTTCCCTGCAGCGATAGATTTCATAAAAGTTGTAAAACAGCTCACAGAAAAATATCAGCCTTTAAACTACTGGTTGGGAATTTTCCACAAGCATCTTGCGGTCAAAATGATGCCTCGCCACTCTAAAGAAACAGTTTTCCTCTGGTTGGCATCAAACTGAGGGAAAGGGAAATTCACTACGACTGGCCGATGACAGATGAGAGTCAGATTTATATCTCCCTGGAACTGATTCTTAACATCACCCCTTATTTAGAAATCTGGAAATGCCTTCACATATGGAAAATGACTAAGACTTGTCCCCTTTGGAAAGGAGCTTTAACAATAAATGGGATCAGGCAGTGTTGTTTCTGAGGTTTAGCTTGTAAAGATTTACCATTTATCCCTCAGCAGTGCTACATTTGTGTGCTTTTTGTTTGCCTTGTTTGTGTTGTGAGCAAAATGCAAAAACTACCTGCCCTACTTCAATGAATCTTGCAGAAGAGGAGAAGCAGAAGCGAAGAATAACCTCATAAAACTTTAATACGACCGTGGCTCTCGTTCGCCTAAAAACTGCGAGGAAAGGCAATGGCCTTTTGAGTGCTGTGTCAGTTAGACACATTTATTTAGCCAATGGGGTAAAAAATGTTAGAAATGCACACAAGTCTATGTACATCTAATACAGCTGCATTAGTGGAAATTAATAAAACCGGGAAAAGTGGAATACAGCATGTTCTCCTAAAACAAACAAACAAAAAAACTTCTGCAACCCCCAGTTCTAATAAAAATATGAAAAGTTATTAACAGAACACCATATGACGTGTGGATTAAAGCCTTTGAGATATTATCCTCCCTTATATCCTTGATTCTTCTTTCATATTCTCCTTTCTGCACAGTAAAAGGTTCAGACTAACAATAAAAGGGAACTTAATTTCCATATGAATTCAAATCATATCAATTTGCTCTGCAGTAATAAACATCTATTGATCAATTATTGCAAAAAAAAGAAAAAAAAAAGATCTGCTCTGAGCATTTCCCCACAATACATTATACCATGGCTTTGAATATCTTTTTTCAACACAGGGAAAATGAGAAATCCCCTCCGGATGGCATTTATGTGAGATTTACATGAAAAGGAGACATGCCCACTCAATGATACGTGTGAAGAAAATGAAGCGTGAGAAGAAAAGACTATTTTTTCCTTCAATCCAGAAGCTGAAAAAGAAAGACATCCTAATGTGATATGAAAGGATGGGGCACTGCTAAGAAAACAACACTTAGATTTAGTCACTGGGGACTGAATGAAGCACAAGTCACAGGGAAACATCCACATGAGTGATATGAATTCGGTTGACCTGAGACGGTTCAACACGTTAAGCTTCACTGAAAGAAACCGAGAAATAAAAAGCTCTCTGAGTTCTGTTTTTTTTCCTTAGCCTGGCCATTGCCTTCTGACGCAATTCCACTCGTTTCTCAACTCCCCCTGGTGCTCCGTCTGGGATTTCTCCCATTGAACTCAATTTCTTCGATTCAGTTTCCACTGGCACGATCAGCGAGCAGAAGGAGGAGTTTCAAAAGACGACCTCAGTTTTTTGTGCTGTTTTAGAAGTTGCAGTGGAGAAGGTGACCAAAGCAAATTTATGAAACAATAATTTAATGTAGATACATCTCCATTTTATTTATGTGCCACAGAAATTGTTTCTCGTTCATTTTATCTGTGAATGCACGACAAAAACACTTGACCGTTTTACTTGCAAACTAATTTAGCCTTTCTTTGCATTGAAATGGTTTTATATAATGTTCTAATCTTTAAATAAACTGAGTTTGGAGTTTTTGTTAGGTGTAAGATGTAATTATCAAAATGTGCTAAAAGAAACTTGAAACAGATCAACTCTGTGTGTTATGATTCTATGAACTAACTTCATTTTTTAAAGTAAAAATTGCTCAAACACATTTAATTTTCTAATTCACTGGAATTATTTTCCCAGTAAATTATTTTATTTTCATATGAAAGTTTTTCATATGACTTATTTATTACATTGTTTTATTTGTCCATTGAATCTACATCAAAAATATCTCCTGTGTTTTTATTTTTTTTCTTATGTCATCTACCTAGCCACACTGTTTAATTAAAAAATATCTTCTATCATGAATCTCGCTGTCTACTCTATGAATGCATTAAAATACTTTTGGATGAATGTTTGCAATGTTGGCTGTAAAGATGGGAGAAACACAAATGTTTGGACTGATTTATACAACATCCTGCCAAGAACAGGAGAAGGAGCATCCATGGTTAGACATGCAGTGTGATGTCCCTGTACACCCATATATGACTTTTTGCCCATTTTCCAAAGACTATTTTGAATTCAAGGAATTTTTTTTCACCACTTTATTCATAGAATTGTATTTATTTTCATTCTGCAGCAATAAATATTTTGCAAATGAGTGAACTCTAAATCTTATTTATGTTTTGAATACCACAGGAGTTTTCTGAGTGGGGGTTTATGGTAACTGCTAAATCTCTTGCCACTGCATTTTTATGTAGTTTTCTTTCAATACAACTGTGAAATTGAAACAGATTTTGATCTGATGCTTGTTGTGTGTACTACCAGCTAATCAGTGGTGTGAAGAAGTTAAAATTTTGTTGGTTCCTAGCTTATTGCGGAGTTAATACAGATAAATCAAACGACAGCGCAGACACACAGAGACTCAAACAAATGCTCAATCCAGAGTTACTAGACAAACTCACGGTTAACACTGCAGATGCACATAGGAGGTGGAAAGCAACAGCGCTAAGCTCCTTCCCATGTTCAGCCTTATAATGTTTACCAGATAAAACTAGACACCAGGAGTCACACAGTTACATCCACAGCGTTCTAGCCTGTTCCATTTTCAAAGCAGACGACAGCAATCGCGCTAATTTATTTCTTAATTTAGTTACAAGTCTGCTAAACTATCAACCAAAATCTGTAGAAACTCCTTTCGTTGGCTTGTGTACATCCCAGTTATTTAGCTTGTTTGCATAGTTTGGTATTTGTCACAGTTTAATCATAACGTATTTTTATCTTTAGGTGTAAAAGGAGATCTACGGTTGCGGTGGTGGCACAGAGGTAAAGTGTGTGACCCATGTACAGAGGCCTCTGCACGGCCGTCACAGGTTCCTGTCCCGGTCCATTGACCTTTGCCAATGGGCAAACATTGCCGTATTTCACAACCAACTTTCCTGTCGACTGACTGTCAAATAAAGGCCACTAGAAAAAAAATTCATTTCAAAAAAAGAAAAAGCCAACGTCCAAAATCACTTTTTTGTTGTTGTTTATTTTATTTATTTCAAGCCAAATGAACCCCTTACTGCGTAAAAAGGGAACCAACAATGGAAATTCCTCCCACTCTTAATTCACACGATTTCAATCTAATTGCGTGGCTGCCACTGTAATCTCAGATGTGATATTTCATGTCTTATTTCTACAATATATGCAATATGTTTATTACACAAGGTGAAGGTATTTATTGTATCCTATTAGCAGCTTTTTGTGTGGTTACTTTTCGTGTCTTTGTATTTTCTACAAAAACTGTAGTTTATAAACGTATTGCTCAGAGCCACGAATGCCGCTTCATGTCACTTTGAGAAAATGTCACTAGGGGGCACTTAATGGTGAAAAGGTCAGTGGTTTGAAGAGTGCTGCATTAGGAGAAAGGATTACAATCTAAAAGATCTACTTTTGAGAAGCTCTGTTTAGTTTTAAAGGTTAGTCAATGCTGAGATAATCACCCTCATCCAGCATTTTAGGTTTTCTCCTTTACTCCACTTTGCTAGATTTAGACAGACAGCCGTCTGTCTGTGAGCAGATGAACCAGCTGCAGTTTAAAGAGGGACGACATGCAAACATTCTTCATGCATCGCACCAGTCAATGTCTGTATGACTGGCTCACTGCAAAACACCACAAACCCAGACATTTTCATTAATCGAAAAAAGTCACAACCTTGAACCAGAAAAAAAGTGAAAAGTGGACATTTGTGGGGAAAAGAGGATGTCTGGTCAACCAACTATGTTCATTAAATTGGAATGATATGGAAATGTTCTTAAATTTTAGTAATGCTGTTCACTTAATAAAACGTATTGATTATACACAGGCTAATATTTTTACGTCTTTGTTGTTTTTCTTTTTTGATAATTTTAATGTTTTCTTGTTAGAAACAATGAAAACACAATATATATTAGAACATTATACTAGACCAATAAAAATAAAACATTTTAATAAAAAAATGTGGACTTATGTTTAATAGCTGTCTGTGGAACATATATTGAAATGTATTACATATTACTTTATTGCCTCAAACTTTATGGATATGTGCCATGCTTTTTACAATTGTTTTTACTGATTCAAATAAATAGATAAATACACAAATTGTGTATTTAGCTAGTTTAAGTTTAAAAGCAAAAAAAGAATTGATGCAAAAATCTCTCATTTAAGAAAGCTGTATAGCCCACTTTTCCCTCTTCATTTTATCCCTAAGCCTCTTCCTTCCCATTCTGATATCGTTTTTATTGTACAGTGAATAAATTTTCCCCAATAAGAGCAAGAACTATGATAAAAGAGAAATGAGCGGGGGAAAAAAGAAAGGCAAGGCAGAAAGGTACACCTTCAAGCATATGGTAATAGAGAATGAGTAGATGTCGGGCAATTTGATTTGAGTAAGTGAGCCATATTAGAACACAAGGCATAAGAAGTTTTGCTCCTTTCACTTCACAAAAGGTGTGACAAATAAAGGTATAAAGGACGGCGGTTCACATACAGCGTAGTGTGGCGCGGCATAGTAGAGTCTACTTTGACAACGCTTTTAAGATGCTAAGACGTAAGTGTTGGAGCCTGGAGCACAATTATAGCTGCAGCTTATCCGGGTAATAATTTGCTATGTGACTTTGACTTATAAGGATTCCCCCCCGTATCCCTTAATTTAACCCTGAATTCCAAGACGAAGCTTTAATGATCTATATTGAAATTGGGTCACTGCTGCTGAAGCACCAAGTGTAGAGTAAACTGTGTTGCCTATCAAAAAACAACACTACTATCATTGACTCTTCAGAAAAAAGCTTAAAATATATTCAGATTATTTTTAAACACATCCTTTCTCTAAATCAGTTGTGTGTGTGCCACTTATAAATATTTGACAAATTTGATGGGCCTCGTTTCTTAAATTAAAATGTTAATTAAACACGAATGTTCTTTTTTCTTACAAAACAGCTCAAAAGCTAATTTCAAAAGGATCCACATCAAGTTGAACATGTTGGCTGAAATATGTTGTGATTTTCCCATCAACCTATGCTGGGCTGTGGGAGGGGTGTCCCTCAGAAACAACTGCAGGTTGTCCGAGGTTCTCCAGGGATGCTGTGAAGTGGAATCCCTTGATAGTTGGACCGTTCCCTTTGGTCCCCTTTTCTTAAAAACTCTCAACCTGCCACTTCACTGGCGTTGTCCCATTCCTCCGTGAGAGATTAAAGAGACGCGTCACCCATGGCAACCAACAATGCCCTGAGCCTCCAGCATCACAGGACCAAACTTTTCCTCTCCTGGCATCCTGCAATTGGGGAGCTTTTCAACTACAACCACCACCTCTGCCAAGTTAATAGACTTGCATTCCTTTAAATCCTCAGATTCTGTCCCTCCACAGGGAACATGGTCACTACATTATGAGCAACCTCAAACCGTTCTTTTGTAAAAGCATCCCTGAAAAGTCTACTCATAAACCCCGATAGCTGAAACGCTTCACCTCTCCACCGCAAAAATGTTATGAGCATTTGCAGCTCTTGCTAGACAAAAAACTTTCACATCTTAGGAATTTCTTCAAGTGTTTCATTTTTTGTAATAAGCTGTAAGTGTTTACCATAGTGACGAATGTATAGTTTGACACTGTAGAAATAACATTCGAGTTCTGTTCCTGTGTGGAATAAGTAGATTTGCCTGAAGTGTAGCCAATAACAGATGTCAGGGCTGTTCCCCCCTCTTACTCTGCCCATGTGGATCTGCATGTGTGGATGTTTCTGTCTGCGTAAGCACCCAAAAGGCGCCCACTGCTTCTCTATGGCTCCTGGTGGCACTCGGCCTGGACTCATTGGGTAAGCACTGGATTGCCTGCCTGCACTCCTGTTCCTGTAAAGCATGTGTGACGAAGAGAAAATTTTAAAGAGATGCTGTGTGCATCTTCCATCCATCTGTTCCTCTCTGCCTGTGTCTCCTGTCTCCTGCTCTCCCGCTTACCTGCTCTGTGTCTCCATGTTTGCACATCTCAGAGTTTGTCCGCCAAAGCCTCTGTTGACACATTTTCCACATCCGGTTTATCGTTTTCAACAATATTCTGGCTTCTTAAACATCTGCTTACTGTGTGGCGTTCATGCCGCTAGAGTTTTTTTTTTTTTCTCTCTTTCATTTTCACCAATTTTGTCATGTTACAAACAGAAACTTTTGGGTTTTATTTTAGAGCAATGCAAAGTAGCACATAATTGTGAAGTAGAAGACAAATAACTCACTTTGAGCTTCCCCAACCTCTCAGAGAGCATGTAGAAAACTGCAACCTGATTATAATTTTTGTTCTGTTAAACGTCTTTAATATTGACGCTCCAAAAGTTTTTAGCTGTTCTTTGTTTCTTCTTGAGCCTACTTAAGTTGAATGTAAAGAGTTGTGCGCCACTTCCTTCTTTCCCTATTAATTTTGAAGTCTGTGTTTCTTTTGTTCTTCGTTCTGTTGTTTTGACTGCACACTTATTACCAGTGCCTTCACAGCTTAAATTTTTGTCTAATCTCCTGTCTTTCTTCGGTCCATTCATTCTTTATTTTCTGCATACTTTATCTTTCTTCTTAATTCTGCCTGCTCAGCTGTTATTTGTGATATGATGATTTTTTTTTTTGCTCTCTCAGGGTGATTTCTCTCAATATATACTGGCAGAAGAAGGGTGAATGACAAAGCTGAATAGAAGTAGCTTCTAATCAGCTCGCATGGGAGGGCAGAATAGGAGGAAGGTAGGAGCTAAGTACAGCAAGCCCTTAATTTGGAAAGTTTCACCTGAAATGTGCTGTGAGCAAAGAAATGAGACAGATAGGGAGGGCCAGGGAGAAAATTTAGACACCAGAGGGTGGGGGCTGGGCTAAGTGGATTAGAATAGAGGACAGAAATGAAGAGAGGAAGACAGAAACATCAAAGCTGTTGGGTGATAGGAGAGAGAAGGGAAGGAGAGAGACAGACGGAGGCTAAAAAGAAATAGGAGTTATGTTGCTTATCAACATGCTGACAGCTAGCTTAAGGTAGCTGTCTGACAGCCCTACCTGGAGACTTGAACCTAGCATCCATCTGTTCCAGGAAGAACTTCTAGTCACAATATGTCCTGCAATCACTGAGTTCCTTAACAAAATACCAGCTTTTACCATCATCTGTCTTTAAGAAAACGTTCTGCGTTTGATGCACAATGTTTCAATGTTCAGTGCCCTTTACAATATAGAAAGCGGTATATGCAGCAGTTCTTATTCCAAGAAATATTCACAAACATAACAAAATACATTCCAGGAGGTCAAAATTGATAACTCTTGGCTTTCAAGATGCAAAAAGAATGTGTCATTAAAGAAGAAACTGCTCTCCTCATGTGTGCACAGAAACGATGCAACATTGTTGTGTTGTGTTGTGTTGCAGTAGGAGTTTAGATTCTGCTCTTAATAACAACAAATAAATGCTTAAGTCAATTTTAATAAAACTAGCAAATTAGATTAAAAATACCAAAGTGGGGCACCACATGATTATCAGGGAAATAATAGCCGAATATATCAGTCTTTGTTATTGTTTATACATGTCTACCTAAGGCTTAGGTTGTGAAATAACAGATGAAGGTATAATAGCACCGGCGTTTGAACAGCAACATGTGTGGAATAAATAAACAGTTTCTTTCCACTGTAATCAACAAACCCTCCAAACCAGTGACAATCAACTGACGCTACCAGTAGTAAAAAATGTAAAAATCTAAAAATAGAACCAGTAGAATGGTGCAATAATGTCACGGTCGAGTATGAAGTACATTTGAAATGCCAAGGAAGCAGCTTAAATAAACACAAAAAACTGGGTTTGCAGGTTTGTCCTCGATATCGACCTCACTAGCAATGGTTGCTAGTATCAGATTCTTTCCTGATACAACAATGCTACGAAGAGAACGAATGTCTTAGTCCTGGGTTGTAAGGTCCCATGACATTACAGACTTTCCTTCCTGAAACTCCTCTTCCTGCTGGACCTGAAAGTAGGTTAATTGCAGTGCATTATGGAATCAGGCTGTCATACCAGCTGTAGTTTCTCAATGATTTTTAACAGAACAAATTATCGTACATTTATATTTTCCGCAGTTTAAAATGAAAAAGCACCACCAATTATATTACTGTCATATGTAGATTGAATGCTTTGCATTGCTTAAATAATCCATTCATATGCGGTCATCTAAGCTATTTTGACATTACAGACGCTGAAATGCAGATAATAGTGAAATAGGTTTTTGCAGCCCCTGTCAGTTTCTATCAAACTTGGTCCAAGGAAGGAACATTGGTGAACAGTTTGACAGTCGAGACTTGTGCATGTGGGGTGCAGAATCCCACATCTATTGGATTAGACCACACAGCTGGCCTGTGTGGTCTAATCCAATAGAAAGTGTCAGAATACACAGTGGATCACACCTTGTTGCATATAGGGCTGCAAGGCTGAAAAATGTCTAGACAGGATACCCATGCAGATCCGATTCCACAGCTGAGAGAGCCAATAATAAACATGTGAGCAATGAAAAGGTGAGATAGCCTGATTAATCCAATTTCTGTTTTACATCACATTGATTATGAGTATGCATTAATTACACATCATCACAGGTCACAATTTTACATAGCAGTAAGAAGAGAATTTGGCAACTGCAGTGAGAGGATAATGTTCTGCTTGGAAAGTCCTTTGAGTCCTGCTAGCCATTTGGATATTACTGATGCACCACCTTACGTAAGTCTTACTGCTCATGGATGTGGCATTTTGTGGCGCTTGTGGACTCCTTCAGAAAAAATTAGCCTTAACACAATGTAAGTGACCTTTTAGGAATGGTTTGAGAAGTGCAATAACTTTGATATGTTGACTTGCGCCCCAAATTGACCCAGTCTCCTTCCAGTCCAGGATCTTCAGGATGTGCTTAACGAGCAAGTCAGATCTATGGAGGCTCCAAATCACATAGATTTAAAGGACGGCTGTTAAAATCTCAGAGCCAGATATCACAGCGCCTCTTCAAAGGGCTTAGTGAAGTCCACGCGTTGAAGGAGTCAGGATTAGGGCGGGACCAACACAGTATACCGGTGGTGCCATCAGCTGGAATAACTGTAAATGAGGTAAGTTTTTTTAAATGTTTTTAAGCTTATAATTTTGATGCATATGTTCCTTCCAGCTATACCAAGGGTTTGGCAATTTTCCCATAAAACCCACAAAATAAATGTCTGTCTGAAGTGTGGGTGGGCTGCCAAAGTGAGTAGCACTGAGACTATAGCCTGTGGCCTCATTAGCTGTGCAGATATAGACACCCGTGACCTTGGGTGGGTGAAGAGAATTTTTAAATCCCATTTTGGATCCTCAAAGTGTTCTCATCATTAGCGGAACAATTCAGTGTAATGGCTCTCTTTGTCCTTCCTTTCAGGAGAAAAACTGGCCCTAGTGAGATTCACATATGGTCAAATGTCTGTGAAGCATCTCTGACATACGGTGGTTGTTGTTGTTCTAGCAAAGAAAGTAAATGGTTCGTTTTTATTTTGGCTTCTGAAATCATTAGCTCTGTTACTGAAATACATTTTTAAAATCTCCACAGTTGTACATTGTGGAATGAGATACTTAACAGAAATCTTTGCTAAAGACTTGAAGTGATTACTGAAACTGAAGGTGAAAAAGGATGGCTTTTATTTTTCAAAGGCTATTTTCACTCATTGAATCAGAGCCAAAACAAAAACAAACTAACTTCCTCTTTGTCCCATCATTCATCTTCTATTTTGGTAATTAAAACTTGATAACTGATTACGTTCCCTTGCTATGTCATTCAGACATTTATTTATTGTTTTTTTATTTTGTAATTTTAGCTGTAAACCATCCCTACAAACCTACAAAATTTGCAATCAAGAAGCCTTTTCTCACACCTTTTCTTCTGGGCAGCTTGCACACCCTCCAGAATGACTTTGTGTGGGCGCTCAGTGCTGCCTATGGGAAAACGCTGGCAGCCCCAGTCAGCCATAACTAAATCCACCACAGACACTGGCTCCTGTCTTTGTTTTCCCTTTGTTAACTGTTCTGACAGTTGCAAGCATTTGTGACAGAATGCATTTTAAGACAAAGGAAACGATGCCTAATCAACTTTAATGGCCTGTCTGTGCTCAAGTGACCCATTTCCTGTATGTAGCTCATTTGGAAGGATAGAGAAGTACACTTTTGGAGGCACATCCTGCCATTAACTGTGTTTCCTCCTGTGCATGAACCCATCTGTGGTAATCACCCAGAACATGCCTGCATTTCCTGACTAAATTCAAGTTCACACATACAGTCTTTCTGTTATGCATATGAGATGTGACAGTTTTAAAATGTGACTTTTACAGATCCCATTACTGAGTAAAATAGGACTAACATATTGAAGGAGGCTCATTTCTGGAAAATAAATATGTGTTTTTACTGGATATATAGGAAGTCAGCAGTTGCATAATGCCCTTCACTTGTGCCAGTGTCATAACATTTATACAATGCCTTGGAAAATAATCCATACCTCTTTAAAATTTTCATACTTGTGAAATTACAACCGCAAATTTCAGTTCATTTTTGATTGTATGGAAAAGAAACATCCTCTATAATTCAGATTCTCTTGCAGGATTTCCTCTATGAAATACAATTTTTTAAGAGCCATTGAACCTACTAGATATCTTTGAAAGAGATGACTATTCACGTTTTGTAATTATTTTTTGTATAAAATGTGCTCCAGGGTCATGTACTCCTCACAGTCGCAAGATGATGTTCAGTGTCAGTATTTTGAATTCAAGTAATCAATATTCCAAGCACTCAAAGCTCTGAGTTCAGTCATTCCTTTCCTTGTCCAAAAATGAATTGGAATGCTCAGGTCCACAAGGTTACACTTCATACTCTTTTTTTTCTTATTTCCAAAAGATTTTTTAAATCCTGTAACGTCAACTTCAGACATATAAGCAAATGTGCATGTCAACTGCACTTCTGGTTTTCCACATTTATTTCTTATAAAATGAAGAAATGTGTAACAAAGAGTTGTCTTACAGCATATACAGCATTTTTCAGCGTCAGAAAAATTAAAGACGACAAAATGAAAGAATCTGCCTTTTGAGTGAGATGAAACAATTTAGCGATTCTCCTCTTACCAACGAGTTTTAATCAATCTCACATTTCGATTCTGCTGGTTTGATGAGGATTGGTCTACATTTGTGACATTGCCATCCTCTGCCGGTGTGTGTTTAGCTACCAGGGGACTCTTGCTGTCTGATTGCGGTTCAACAGGCAGGTTGAGGCTCAGACCTAATCAAAAAGATCTATCACAAAAAACAGCAGTTCAGATGAAACTGATTGGCATCGTCCTCAGTCACATGTGATATTTTCCTGTTGGTTCAGGTCTTTCAGTGATTACCAGAAAGGACAGGGACATTTTGGTATTGTGCGATGAAAAGAGATGATTCAATGTCTGATCTCAGTCAAAATTAAAAGGCAAACAACAAAACATCAGTTCAGGTTTTTAATTAACAAGACTGGGCCTTGCAACAATCACCACAAGGACAGGCAGCCAGAACAAAAAAAAACATACTGAGAGCTTATTTTATATACCAAGTTACATATGTGGTGCCTATGCATTCTTGAGTTCTCAGCTGTTAAAGTCATTATGACCTAGGGAAAAATCAAAGTAATATGCCTTGACTTTGACTTGCATTCAAGTTGAATATAAAAGGATTTCCTTTCAAGGTTGTGAAAGGGAACTGAACCTTTTATTTCTAAAAGAAAAAAAATCATGCATACATTTGGTTAGATTTATGGAAAACTTTATTCCATCACAAAATCCATGCATCTAATTCAGTGGTTCTTAACCTTTTTGGAGGTACCGAACCCCCTAGTTGTTATGCACATTCACCGAACCCTTCTTATCCCCCCATAACTTTATGTTATTAAAGGTAAAGTTTTAACAGTAATATTTCTTGGTTAATGTCAAGTTTATGAAAGTGTCATGGCAGTCTTATTCACCTTCCTTCCAATAAAGTGTTACCTATATTTCTTCTCAGTAACAGAGTTGAACTCAATAAACTCATGGTTCCTCAGCAATCTTACCTTATATTTGAAATTAAAAAAAATCCTGAATATTTATTTCCTTTATATTTAGAACCAAACAAGACAGACTGAGGCAAGTAAAACTGATTCATCACACCAAAGTGAATTATGGGTGAAGTCTCAGCACACTAAGGAGCGTCGTCTTTAGAGAGGGGAGTTTGATCTAAGATAGAAAACATGGTGGTTAACCAGGGCTTGAAGATGTTGAATAATGTTGCGACTTGTACAAAGAACATTGTACAAGTCTGTGCTCTGCTGTGTTCCACTTCAGCAGAGCACAGGGAAGCAGCACAATCCCAGATGTGAAGATGAGCAGGAGCCAGAAGGAGTGAGCTGGTTTCACTCTGAGTATTCACATTTTATTTTAAGATTCCTGAGGTGGAGGAGGTTGGTCAGAAAGGTGAGCACAGAACGTGTCAGACATATGAGTTTGACCAAGCGGAGGAAATCCTGCATAAGTAAAAGTTATCAGAAGAATGGAGGAATTTGTTAAGTGGAGTTGTGATGGAGCCTTTGAGTCTCGGAGGGAAGAGTCTTCGAGGAGCAACCCATCAGTGCAGATCTGCAAAGTAACAGTCATTAACAGCATGGAAACCTATTTTGCCACCACAACCACAGATGGAGAGCTTTCACCTGAATGTGATGTGCTGCACTTATTATGAGAGTAAAAGAAAAAAAACACAACCTGGGATCATGATACTGGTTGAGTATTTTAAAATGTTCTGTACTCAGTAGGTAGGCAGAAAAAAGTCTTAGTGAAGTCTGAGTTTAATTTATGAACTGAATCCAAGTTTCCTTAGATATAAGCTTTTCCGGTTCCCAAACATCAACCTCTTTTCTCTGAACCAGGATTTTATGCTATTCAATCTGTTCTATTACACTGAAATTTTCCCAACACTTCAGTTTATAATTCAGAAAAAATTGTATGTGTGTCAGCACAGCAGCACAGCAGCAATATGTGATGTGACCTCAAAAGAGATGCTACAGAGAAAAACAAACAAAACATACATAAAATACAGCCAAGAATAAAACCTTGATGAACTCCATTCTTAAAAGCATCCAAAGATGATGTGAAAGAAATATTTCTCAGTGACCAATAACGAAGCATCCCGAGTTGTTCCAGACCCCAGACTATGACCACTTCTGCTCACAAATACTGTGAATTCTCCATCAGTTCAACACAAAAAGAAATTAAAGACTTTGAGAACAGCTGCTTCAGTGGAATGGACTCTGCAGAAACCTTTGCGTAGGATGTTAAGGTTATTGAGAAAGTCTGAAATTGTTGCAGCAAATTTTGCTGGATTAAATATTTGGAAGTGAAACGTGTGTTCCCCACAGATTTGAGGAAGCAGCAAATGAACAAACAAGCCATTGCGATTTGAAAACAAACAAAGAATACTGTTTATTCTAAAACTGTAGTTAGAGGAAATGGCCTTTGGTAAGAAAGAAAAAAAGACAAGAGAAAAACATGAAACAAAAAGATGTAAGGAGGAAAGAAAGAAGATGTGGGAACAGCCTCCTACATGAAGCAGTTTATGCTTTTCTTCCATCTGGGCTCCAGGGAGAAAGTGACGCATGTCTGGTTCTAAGGATGTACCTGTTTCCTGGCCAAAGCAAGGCCAACAGCCTTTTAAACAACACAAAATGCTCAACATCTTCACCTCGTATCACCTCTGAATGCTAATTCCAGTCAGCTCAAAACATGTTTTCTTTTCAAAATTACACCCGGCGAATATGTTCCCAACATAGCATGTATTTACATATAGAGAAAAAAACTATTATCTTTCAAATGCTGTTCATTTATATGTACATATGGTAATCTCATTCCATAAAATGGTTTTTTTGTTTGTTTCAAGACTTCCAATTTTATTACTATTTACCAAAAAGGAGCAGCAGCAAATCACCATAACATATCCACTTATCAGATTTTACTGGAACTGTCAAAATGTTTCTTTATCTTTTCAATAATCTCGGTGTTGGAATGTAGCCATGAGGAGCTGTGCAAGAGACAACATAACACAATGAGGCTAAATGAAAAGATGAGCCAGATCTTCATGTTCCCTAAAATCTGTGGCCTCTTTTCGATTCTCTGAACTACATTTAGGGTTGCGTAATGCAAGGTTTGAAGTGTATCTTTTCCAAGTGATGGAAAAGCAGGCTCTCTTTGCCTTTCTCACACAAGAGAGAAAGGTGGAAAAAAAAGAATCCCTGGCCAATTTTTATAAAGTTTCCTCTGGTCAACTTTTTATAGACACTGCCAGGCCACAAATAATACTGAATCACTGTGATCACTTAAATATTCGGTGCAATCAAATTGAACAAAAACAAGAGTAGAACTTTTGACAGTAAAAGTTTGAGCATTTTCACACTCACAATGTGTCTCACGTCACCCAATTTCTCTCCTCCAAGACTGACAAACTACTGCAGACTCTTTTTACAAAACTGTCAGCCATTTGCAATATTAGCACAGTAATTCTTCTCAGTGGTTTTTTTTCTTCTTTCATTGCTAAAGAGTCATTTGTACAGCCCAGAGGTTTTCAAGATTTTACTATACCAGCAATATATTTAGGTTAGAGGAGAATCACATAGATCAAAATGTCCGAAAGGTTTAAGTTTATCGTCCAACAATAATATTACATTTATGTCAGCAATTTCTTACTACCTCAAGTTATTTTGCAAACAACTGATTTCACAGCATTGTCACAAAATGAGCAAAATGGCTCTATCCTTTTGTAAGTCTTCTTTCTTAGCATTTGTCTTCTTCTAAGTGTTTTCTCTGCAACCTCAGTCTACTCTGTCATTTACAAGTGTGAGCGCTGAGGGGGAAAACTTCAACTGAGCCAGACGGTTCGCACTCCAAACCCAGACAGTCACTTTTTCTCTTGTCACACTGGCTGTGTATCTTCTTCGCAAAGCTCACAAACTGCATTAGACGTCTTCATTGCACCTGCTTCAAAACTGTCAAAAAGGATTGCAAAAACTTCACACGTTTTCCTTCTGGGAACAGACAAGGTCTGCAAAGTTACATAGGTCAAGTTGTATTGCTTGCAGTGGTACTTACTCAGAATTTAGGAAAAAGTTTTTTTTACAAGTTTGACAACAAAAAGTAGCATTTTTATTGCTTCGTTAAACATCTGAAAAACAACAATCATGTCGTCTCAGACAAACTCAAGGGGTTTTAAATTTTAACCATAACTTGATGGTGCTTTGCCAAAGCCTTTATACCTTTTGAATTTGCTTTTCACTATTTTTTCCTTTTCCAATAAAAATCTTTATTTTCTAAGGATTTATGTTGATCCATTAAATCACATGTCTACTGCCTTCTTAACATCAAGTCAGCAATCTTAGTGTGAAAGACTGCTTAAAGGCTCACAAAGCTTTTGCAGGTGTTTTAAGTTAATTAGCTGATTATGGCATAACACCATGAGTTTCCTATAATGCTCTTTTTCACTGGATCCTAATATTCTTACACACTGATTTTTGAGTAATTCACAATGAAAAACTGTAACAGCACAAATGCTCATCCCGCATTTGACACACGCATTTTGATGGCTCACAAGACATCTGAGAAAATATTCTGTGAAAATTTTCTCTCAAGGTGTGTGTAAAACTAACTGCATTCCAAAAAAAGAACATGATACCATAAGCAAAACACGAAGGTGATAATGTAAGATTCAGGACTGGTTTGCTGCCTCAGCTCCTTAATAAATTACCTAATTGAAGAAACTATAAATTCTGTTCAGTAACAGAAAATCCCAGAGGGATGTAATCAGTTTGAGATGTTAAGTTCAAGCAACCATTACAGAAAAATTGTTTATCTGCCTTCACAGATGGCTATGCTAACTAGCCTGAGCGTTCATGACAGACTCTGCTTTCGGAAAGAAGCTGTAGTTCCTACAAGCTCGACAGAGATAAGACCCGCCTCCTGGTTCTGATTGGTTGTTTCTGTCTGAGGGATATAACTCTGGAGGCACAGAAAGAGGGCAAGGCAACTTCATTCTTTTTATTTTTCTTTTTTTTTTTTGACAGATTACCTGTCTCACAGTGACAGTTTCAACAAATACGTAAACATTTTTTTTTAAAATAAAAGTTACATAGTGCAGCTTTAAATTGTGCCATACTGCATCTGTGTGAGCTTCCCCTTTTGCCTCTAACCCCTCTGCATCAGTGGGTTGTAAATATCAGCAGCTGAGGTTATCTCAGAGAGATTTACAGAGAGCCAAAGAGAGGGAACCAGACATGGAGCATTTTATGTTACTACAGTAGCTGTAATAAGTCTGCTCTGAGAGCCAATGTGTACTTGTATGCATGAGAGTGTGTGTAGGCGTGTGTGTGAGTGTGTGTGTGTAGGCGTGGGTGTGTGTGTGTGTGTGTATGTGCTGGATGGGCACACTCCCCAAAGTAATAAGCTTGTTGGTGTGTCCAGTTCATTTATATTGCTCCATTCAGAGTGACCTTGAGCGATACAGCCGGCACTAAGATATTCTTCACTCTTTCCCTTTGCTTTCTCCCTCTTCACATATACACACACTGAAGAGCTATTGCACAAATACAAAAAAAAACAGAATATCATTCTAATGTTGTGTAATAGTATTTTTGGTTTGGCTATTAATAACTATAAATAATTTCTAGGGAAACTGTTAATAAAACTAGTAATTCAGATCCAAATCCCCATGTCGGACCATCAGCTGATCATCAGAAAAATAATAGTTCAAGTAGTTCAGTCGCAGCTCATATCTATTAAAGCCTGCCTGATAAGATGTGGGTTTTAAAGGAACAACAAATGAAAGCATAAATCTAGAGCTGGACTTCTACCTATACCATGACCCGACATATAGGGAATAAATTCAGACAACTTCTTTCCAATATATAAGAGTTAAGAAAAGTTATTCAACTTTACAGTTAAATACTTTAATCAACAAACTCATTAAGAATAATGAAAACTAAGCTACTGAGGTAAGCATAAAAAAAATTACAAAAATAAGAATAGAACCAATAAGATATTAGTTTAGTATGGAATGTAAATGTTGAGTAATAAGGTGTATTTAATACAAATCTGGACATTTAGAAATTTAGATTAGTGTGCAATTAGGTTGTTTAGTGGATTCCTCACACAGCAGCATCAGAAACATGCAAAAAATAAACCATTGATTGATTATCTACAGCAATGTCACAGTACATCGCCGAGTCTTTTGTGATTATTCATCCTAAAAGACCTTGTATTGTAGTGAAGAGTTTTGTTGTTGAGGCCAAATTAGCTCTAGATTAAATTGGTTCAGTTTAAACTAACTGACAAGTTTGGAATGTGTTCACTATTCACAGAAATACCTATTTGCAGATTTTTATGTTACAACTTATTCACTTATGTTCAATATTCCAAAGAAAATGCATCTTGAGAAGCTGAATATCTGACTGCATTTCTCTACTTGACACGTTCTGGGCTAGTGTGAAGCAGCCAATCCAGAAGTGCCTTTCACTTCTCTTGAAGCTGATTGGTTGTACCCCCAAGAACATAAATATGGAAAATTGTAGACATTCATTTATGTGGTAGAACTAAGACAGTTTTTGGTAGATGAGTTATTAAAAATAGGCAAATATAAGTGTTTTATAAAGTGTCCCAAGTATTTAACTATTCGGGGGCGTCTGTGGTCCCTAAACACCACATGTACCACGGAGCCACAACAAAAGCTAAAGGAAACATTACTGCATTTCTGACTCTCCTATCTGTAGCATAAGCTGTGTTGTGTAGCCATCCTAGTTTTGTTTCTCTTAAATCCTAGATTGCAATTATTTTGTAACCCTATGTCTGAAAGGGATTTTTAATGTACATTTTACCCATCACCTTTAGCACAAGCAGCTTTTAGTTCGTGAAATTTTACAACCAGCAGTGGCAAAATAAATAAATAAATTGTTCTTTGACATACATTTGAAATATTTTAGTCTGAATACAGAAAATTCTGGACCACCTCCAGAGCCCTGCTTACTGAACACCTGCCAAACATTAGTAGGCTTAGCTGTCCCTGTGGCCCATCACTTCCCAGCAGTATTGCATCAAAAGCTTTTCTTTCAACTACTTCAGCACCTTCAAGTGATATGGGACTACTTTATACGTGTGGTGGAACTAGCTGCAATGCAGCTGTCAAAAAAGTTGCCTTGGGAACCAAGCAGTTTAGGACTTGCTCTGGTGCTCCTATGGTCACCTCTTTATGTCATCTTTCTTCTACTCCCTAGTCATATTTCTCCTCATTTACACCCACTCACTGTCAGTATGTCTTGATCTTTATTTATCTCTTTTTTTCCCCGTCACTCCCAGGAGAAACACTGTCTCGCTCCTTCTTTGCCTTCATCTTGGCATTACTTTCTCTTGTTTAAAATAGCTGCTTTTAGAAACCAACCATGCATCAAAGTAGATGACCAGCTGACATACAGAGAGGGGGGCAATAAAAGGTGAAGGGCATGACTGACAGGAAATGTAGAAGGATAAATTACCATTGGGAATAAGAAGGATATGGAAAAATACAGATAAGGAAAAGGAGGGAAAAAATTAATGCAGTGAGACACTGGATATTTCATATTGAAACTGGACTTCAACATCAATTACTTTAATATATTTACCAGGAGATTCCTTCCAAAAACTTTCTATGGATGCAGAAAACCAAAAAGGTAAGCCACAAAATCAACTGTGATGTTTTAAAATCTAGTCTGTTAGAATCATATGACCCTGATGATGTTATGATTTTAATCACATTTTCATAACATTTCTTAACATCCTAACTGTGCATATAAAAAGATGTCATAAGATAATAAATCACATAATAATCACATAATCACATAATAAAAAGATGTCATAAAATGAAAGTTTTAAATTATGCTGAGCTTAAAACCTGGAATCAGTGTGTTCACTACGTCCTTTTAGACCAGCTGCACAAAATGCTCAAATTGCATCATTACTTGTGGGTGTGTAATTACAATACATACATCAGCATGCATTCTGATAATATAATAACCAATCAATACCTCTACAGATATCTGTATCTGGCTACTTCTCAAAACTGGAATCTTCTTCACAGCAATATTTCCAGCAAGAATAAGCAGTGCAAGGACATTATGTGGTTGTGTTAATAATCCTGGTGGGCTATGTGATTTTTGCCTCTCTATTTTGTTGAATTATAACTATTCATCTTCATAAGGTTTGTTGCGCCTTTCTAGACAAAACACCTCTGGCCAACTCTGACTATGAGCCCTGTGGATTGTGGGTTAGGGCTCCTATGGGTAAGGCTAATTGTCTGAGCTTGAGTCTCGGCTTTCCTTGAGCTATTTTTTTTGCAGTGGTTACAAATGTTCTCATCAGAAATAAAAGTACAAAAGCGTAGGATCAGGGAATTCTCCGTTTCACAGCTAGGGTTTTGGTTGAATGTGTCAAACAAAATTTAGTTATTACTGAAACAATCTGCTGAAAAATCAAGGTACTAAAGAAAGGAGAACACAGTCGTGGTAGATGTCTGATGAATAAAACCGAGCATTAGGGATGACAGAGGACAAATAAATTATAACACTACCAAGCCAAACAGTGCTCTGGTGTTTTAACAGGTGGACAGATGGAGAATAAAATGTTTACAGGAATCTCTATTCACCAACTTTTCTAAAGGTTCACCTGAATGTGAATTGTATATGGATGGAACTGGTCCCCACCGCCTTGCCTGGTGTCACTGCATCAAGAACCACTGAAGGAAACACTAAAACCTCTGAAGAAGACACTGAGCGCAACTTCCTCCTGCCCAAAATGAAAGCAAATATAGAGTGACATTAGTGCTTGTAAGATTTATCTTTTGTCTTTGGCCACAAAGAACAAGGACCACAAGCCATTTCTCCAGCTATCGCTAGACTCACATTTGTTTTGGTTGTATTCACCTGTAATCCCCTGCACCATAGTCAACTTCCTGCTGACTGACTTTGCTTCAGAGAACAGATCAATCACACAAAACACCCAAAAGAAGTACGCAGAAGTACATAATTCTGAGTACTGAGGTACTAAAATATTGTTTGCTTATTTGTTAGAAGAAAACATAGAACTTTTTAGGTTGAAGAAAAACTGAGTAAAAACAGTTAAAAGCAGCAGTGACTATTAGTGATTTTGTGCATGTGTGGAGAGAATCCTCACATGCAGAGGGAGATCATGCAAACTCCATGCAGGAAGACCCAAGGAAGGGACTTCAACTGAGGTCTTTCTTGCCGTAAGACAACAGTGCTACCAACTTGATTTATGTCTAGTGAAGCCGTCAGGCAATAGATTTCATGGATGAGTTGCTGCTTATTAGGCCGTATTGGCACATTTAGGGATTTGCTGAAAGAATGTCAGCAAATGAGAACAACTCTGTTGTCAGTTTTTCCTGGTTCTTCCTCTCTCATGCGTCTTTCTTAGGGTTTAGATTACCCTGAGTTATTTCTGTAGTTATGTTGCATTATGCATAGGGTGCTGGAGGACAAACTGACTACTTTACCTCTCTCTCATACTTTCTTCTTCTACTACTGTCCATATTGCATTGTTTGCCGTTATTTCAACTGTTAAATGTATGTTTTCCCTCAGTAAAAAAAATAAAATAGCTACTTGAGTCGCTGAAAAAATCAAGAGCATAAACTGCAATGAAAAGTTAATCTTTTGACATGGCTTTCCGTGAAAAAACTCCACACAATTACTTGAATTGTTGTGGTGATTGCAGGTGAAGCAGGGTATGCTGCACTCAGATGTGCTGCAGTCAGCCTGGAAGACAGAATGAAATATTCAGCCATGACATTTAAAGTTCAACATTCACAAGATGATTGTTGATGGACTTTTTGAATCCTGGAATAAAGATGAATGGCTTGATATGACCAGAGCTTGACTTTGTGAAAGTCTAGCTTTGTGTTTCAACAAAGCCACGGCTACAGGATGCATGCGGCATTGGTCCAATGTAATAAAGGAAGAAGAAAAAACAGTGTGGTCTCCCTGCCTAAGATATGTGGAACAAATAAATTAGGGAGTGCTGATTAAAACATCTGTATGAAAATACGTTTTGAGGTAAGAAAAAATAAAGAGGTGACAATATTCCATATTTGCATATTTGGGCGAAGCTATACTGTTTATAAGACAATTACGATAGTTCTGACTAAATGTATGAGAATTCAATAAAAGTTCCAAGAAAATATCTAAAAATTACTGTATACTGTATATATTGCTAGGTTTTCTAGCATTTAGCAAATAGAAATACTTCTGGTATTTTTATTTTATTTTTTATAAAATAATTTTGGTAGGCTGCACAATGGTGCTGCTGGTAGTACAGTTGCCTTGCAGCAACAATGTCCTGTGTTCAAGTTCTGTGTCTTTCTGTATTAAATTTGCATGTTCTTGTGCTTGTGTGCTCTCCAGGTACTCTGGCTTCCTCGAACAGTCCCAAAACACGACTGTTGGGGTAACGGATCTGTCTGATTGTCCCTGGCTGTATGCATGCATGGCTGTCTGTCCTGTCTACGGTGTATCCAGCCTCTCGTGCAAAGACCACTGGAGATAGGCACCAGCCCATCTCATGACACTGCAAGGATAAGTGTGTGCAGACATTAGATTGATGAATGTTTGGAAATTATTTTGGTAATTCAAACTGTTTGGTTTGTTTTAACTTTAGACACAGAGGAAATAAATGTGCCTATACTTTCTTATTTGATGTATGTAAATGTCTGTGTTTTTCCTTATATAAATTGTTCTTTTGATGGATTTCTACATGACTATCAGTATTTGCAGTATTTGGCTGCAAATTACCCATGATTTCTCTAAGTAAGAACCTTATAGCACAGAAACACAGAAAATATGCTGGGGGAAAAGCAAAGAATGGCAGACTAAAATATAAAGAAATTGCCTCATAATAGCCTAAATTGCATAAATTGGAAACAATGACAGTTTTAAACTGCTAGAGGAAATTGCCTAGAGATGTTTTTACGAAAGCAAAAAGGAAAAGCAACCAAAGGAGAAGGATGAGAAAAGAACTCAAGGGCTCACATACATTGCTGACTACAGAGGTTAAGATAAGACGGGACATAAGATGAGAGGCATCAAAAGAGGTGCCTGAACTGAAGCAAGGCCCAGTTTAAGGCCTGGAAGATTGTATCTTACCAACCAAATAGAAAACGTAAAAGGGAGGATGCAGCAGAATTAAAAAAAATATATCGAGAGCACTCACGGGTTTAAAAAATAACTGTGATGGCAAACTGAAGAGGCATGAACAGAAATCACAGTAGAGAGTGTAGAATTGGCTGCTGAAACAAAATCCTATTGCAGAAAGTTCTGTGCAAGCTTCATAAAACTTCAAGGTTTCCAGATGTACATCATTACATTTGTTACGAAAAGGGATAACATGGATCTGTTTATGAGGAAACTAATTTCGCCAGAGCACTGACGAGTGAGGCTTTGCCCAGACTCATTTTACCACAATATCTGGAGATCTACAGCCTGCAGCTCCAAGTGGGGGTACAGAGCCAAGTCAATTGACACACCTTCAAAGATCATCCAAATGAAACATTTCCTGCCAAGAAAAGGAAGTAAGTTCCAAATTTTCACCATCCTTCTCATTTGCACTAAGCTGATGAACACTCACTCCGCCTGCATCAGGAAATGACGACTAACAAACACTCCCCTACAACTTTGTCTTGTGGTACACATAAGCCTCTTGCTTATCAGTGCAAATGATGAATCAGTCAAAACACAGCAGTAATTATTCAATTTAATTTGGTATCTGCATGTGGTGAGGATGACTTGACGTTTATACATGTATCAGAACAGGTGAAAAGGAAGATTTAAATGACGTTAAATATGGGATGGTTGTTTGTGACAGATGGGATGGTCTGAAATTTCCGTAATTTATGATCTCCTCGGATTTTCACGCATTTCTAAGATGCACATGAAAGATCTACGAAATGGGAAAACGTCCGGTGAACAGCAGGTATGTGACTGAGGGTACGTTGCTGAGGTCAATCATACAGAGTATCACCTCCGAATGCAAGGCATGATGAACCTTAGGGTTATGCTATGGCAGCAGAAGACCACATCACAAGACAACATCCTACCTGAGCATTGTTGCTGACTACATTACAAAACTCAAATCATCTTCCTTAAACGTGACAGTTTAAACTCTGCCACTCAAATTCCTACACGGTCAAAATATCTCAATCAAATCAAACACCCTTTAGAAAGTGGTGGGACAGGATATTTACATTGTGGATCACATTTTGGATGAGCAGTCAACAGATTTGTAGGAAATGCATGATGCAATAAATGCAACGGTCCACCAAAATGTCAAAAGATTGCCAACTCCTTCTTAAATAAGTGATTGTGAAAACGTGTTGGACTGCCTGACGCAACCAACGTAATTTAAAATTGTCCGATGAAAATCTTATGTTGTCATGTTGACAGACATGCTTCTCCTAACCCTACAAATATTTTAAAATAATCTTGAAATCTTCAGCTCTGTACAGTGTGATAAATGTCACATTTGAGAAGAAAAAAACTGTCTGATGTCGCATGTGTCCGAGAGATGGCAGTAGTTGTGTCGGCCTTGGAATGGAGATTTTAGGTGACAGATAAGAGCTGAATCATTAAGAATTTAAATCATTTTCTATGGTACAGATTTCCTCTCTGTATTTCTATCAGCTGCATGACTTCACATAGTGGAAGCAAAAAAGGTCCCACCCAGTACCAGTAAGGTGTAACTAAGTGAGAGTGTGAAGAGTGCAAGGCTTTTCCATTGTGCCACAGATTCTCTACAATCAGTGGAACACCTGTGAAACTACCACTTTTGTCCAGCTTTGACCAGAGTTTTAAACAGATGACATTGAACTGCCCACAGGTTTACTATTCTCAAATGTTTATATGCAGCAACATTGATGACTACTACTGCATGTTGAATTGTCTTGAAGCTGATGAGATGTTATTTACAGAATGTGTAAGATAGAATTCTTATAAGTGTGGAAGCTTATTTGTAATGTTGGACATCTTTAGCACATCATAACGTCACGACCAACCCAAACAAGACAATCAAAACAAGACAATCGATGTGCTGACATATTCTAACATTTCTTTTGTTTAACTTTGAAAAATGGGGACATGAAGAAGCTTGTGTTGTATGCACATTTCACAATCAAGTGGGCAGATACAATAAGGGTGCAGAAAAAGACATAAGGAGATTTTAGGAGATGCGATTAAGTACTTCATCAATAATTGTGCCAGAGAGTTTGCTTTTATCAAATAATAAAAAAAAATGCTAATTAAAATGATCAAAATGAGCAGCACACATTCTGATAAATTAAAATACTTAATCTCAGGGGCCATAGTCAGAAAGCCCGGGGTGAGCAATTAATAGTTGATGAAGATGGATTCAACACAAAAGTATGACATTAGAATCTAATATTAGCTTTGGAGATTAGATAGAAACTGACCATATCATTACCTTTTTAGTTGCTCAGCAACAGTGACAATAGCACAGTCAAGAAAGATGGTTTCCTTAGTGGCAAGATGATCTAACATGCATGAACACAATAGAAGCTATTTAGGTTGAAATCTTCATCAAACTGAAGGTTCTCAATCAGTTTAAAGCTTAGGTTTTAATTCGGTCCCTTAATACCACTTTTCAGTTGTTTTTTTAGCCTTTTAGAGATTGACTTGCATATGTGCCTTTGAACTTAGAAAGTAATCAGTTATTCACAAAACCAAACCCTGGCTCCCTCATGGTTAACAAAAACAAAGCAATTAATCACAGTGAATTTGTCTTTGAGGCAAACTCAAACTATGCGCGTACAAACCCGGCTGTCTTCCAGAAACCATTTGTTTCCTTTTTAATCCTAAAATGAAATCTCATAACACGTTGTGGGATTAGCCTCTGAATGAACTGATGCTTAATAGAGATTTTTAAAAAACCTATCTTGATGGTTTAAATTTGGGGAAAACTATGATTTTTATTATTAACATGAATAGATTTTGTCAACATGTATCAAAAAAAAAACCTCAGCACAAGCAAGGCTACAAGATGAACTGGAGAGAAAGCTTGTAAATCACATAAAAATCACACAAAATGTGTCTAACAAGAAAAGGACTCAGGAAAAAGCGAAGGTTGTGGGGATTTTTTTTCTTCTGTTTTGTGATAGTGCTTAATGCCATTGATCCTTATTCTATCTACTTTTATTGGTTTTGCGACCGGGTCTACAGAGTAACAAACAAGGCAGTTATTTTGTCGACTGCTGTGAGAGTCGGGAACCTGAGGAGAATTTGAGGCTTTTATGAAGCAGTCAACATCTTCCACCCTGCAGTCATAAGCGACAACAAACTCCACAGGGATGTTTGCCCTTTCTAAAACTCTTGCTCTCTGTCTCCATGTACCTCTGTTAGTCTTTTCTCATTGATTCCTTTTTTTTTATCTTCTTTTAGGTCTGCATCTCCTTTGTTTTTTGCTGTTTATTTTTTTTGTCGAGATCATAATTCATTTCTGTCCCCGTTTGATTAGTGAAGGCCGTGTCCTCAAACGGGAAATCGCTTTACTGTGACTGTATCAAGCGATATAACTCTAACATGATGCCCAGTGGAATTGTCGCAAACATGAGAACAGATTTTTTTAAATCGGCACCTATATTCTCACTTTCAAAATCTATAAAGGCTTTAGACACATGGGGACAACATTTCTAGCCTACTCTTTTTTAAGGCCTTTTCTGAGAATTATTTTGAATTTAGCTCCAACCATTTTTCTTACCCCTTAACCCCGACCAGCTTCTCTATTCTCCTGAAGAAAAGCATCATCACAGTATGACGCTGGAACCACCATTTTTAAAGCGGCTATGGTACGTTTAGCGTGATAGTTGTAATGAATCGGTTTGAAGTCAACCCCAGAGCAAACAAGAGAACGACAGCCTCATGTTTACGCTGACGATAATGTATTTAAATGAAGACTTGTAAAAAGGAGGAACTAGAAAACATCTGACAGAAAACAGCAAAGTCACCATGACAGGAGGACAGGCAGTCACTATAGGAGACAACAGAAGAATCTGACATGGACCAAATGAAAATGACTGGCTTTTAACTGCTGGGGAGGTGACTGTGACACGATGACCAGTGGAAAGCAGCTAATGAACAGACATGTTTCAATGATCTAACAGGACACTTAAAGGATCTAACCAACTCAAAAGCTTGTGACTACCAATAAAATCAATGGCTAAACCAGTACTTAAAGAACAGAACACAAGAAAGAAATAAGAATTTCAACACGAAAGAAGAAGGAACTGAGTACAGCAAAGTGGAAGCATCAAACAAAACACATGACAGCAACCTAAAAAGACAAAAAGACCCCTGTATCAAGACAATGATTTTCAAAAGGATACATTTTTGTCAAATTTAACCTCTTTGTTTTGGTCTCTTTATGGCTAACATTTGGTTCGTTTGTTTGCTTTATTATCAACAATTTACCACTTTTGAAAAAGAGGCAAGATTTCTGATTTCTGAGCTTTAGATCTCTGCAGCTCCGCTATAATTGCTATAGGCCTTTTGGCTGCTTCTGTGATTCTGTGAGGACATCTGTGTTTAGGTAGGTTGGAGGCTGCAGTATACTAAATTTTCCACTTGCAGATAATGGATTGAACACAGCTGAGATATTCAGTTTAGTGTTTGTAATCTAAAACCACTTTCTTCTCCACAACTTTATCCCTGACCTACTGCTGTGTCCTTGGTCTTCATGATGATGATTGTTCTCTAATGTTCTCTAACAAACATCTGAGGCCATCACAGAAGAGTGGTGTTTATACTGAAATTAAATTGGTCACAGGTGGGCTCTGTTTCACTAATTAATTTATTTACTAAGACATCTGGTTTCACTGGGTTTTATTTAGAGGCAAAAGAGGAAAGGGGGCTGAATACAAGTGCCTAACATGTTCTTCAGATTTTTATTTATATTAAAAAAAGATCTATCTGTCACATAGATACAACATAAAATCTCAAAACACAATTAAGTTTGTGACTATAATTTAATATAATGTGAGAAAGTTACAGGGGTCTGAACACATCACACAACCCTGCATTCATCTGTAAAAGAAGATATTCATGGGCTTGTTGTATGGGCTAACACTCTCAAAAAAAACAATTACTAACATGTTTTATGAAGGTCAGGTTAATTCCAGTTCATAGTAAATGCATGCATTTGGAACGACACAAAGAAAGCAGTGCTGTGATTTTGCTTGTGCAGTCGAGACGAGGACAAAAGAAAATACTGTGGTGATAAAGGAGTCAAATAAATCAAACATTGCACTCAAACATATTAAATCAGTGGCCCAGGGTCATCTTTCTGAGTCTAAATGTAGATGTACCGATGGATCATGAAGAAAATGAAATTCATATATTAAAATAGAATACGCCTGCCTACTTTCAAGAGCGCTGAGCTCTACAATAAAATCGGACATTCATGAGTGTTGAGATGACAGGCGTCCACTGCAGTATTCTCACAGCTATTAAATAAAGGGCAAAAGAAAGGAGATGCCATGTAAATAATAAAAAGGTGCTGTCACAACTGGATAAAGAAAAAAAAACTGTATGGCTTTTTGGTTACCAGAGGGGTTTACAGTTAGGACTGCTCAGACTGCCAAACTAAACTGAATTTAAATCAGAGTGCCTTAAGCTACAAGTAGTTTCCTCTTTTAATCATTAATGCAAAACAAAATCCAAAAGAACAAAATAATTCCTGAGTTGTTGTCCTCCATCATTGATGATAAGTAATAATTCTGAATGCTTTTCCCGTCTAGACTTGGGTTCTGCTTTGTCAATTTGTTTTTAAGTTACATTTCATTTTGGGTTTCATTTTGCATTTTTGAATGTTTTGTGTTTGCCGATGATTTCTTTATGACGTTATTATTACTTCTTCCTACGTTGGTCTCCACTGTGTCTTGCAATGCTGGTATGGTCTGAACTAGACATCGTATCTTAATTGATTCCTTCCTGCACCTGCAACACATTCTGTTAAAGAGAAACAAAGGAAATCTCAGTTTTCATCACCTTCTATTTAGTCATTTCTTTTTTCAGATCCTTTCACTGCAATGCTTTTTGTTTTTTCATTTCATGGTGTTGCTAGTTTTTTCTTTGTCGCTTCTCTTTTTTTCTTCTCTATTCTATAAGTTGGTAGATTTAATTAAATTTCTTTTTTTTCCCACTCTGGGCTGGACAACAAAGTGGTGCAATTAGCAGCACTCTTGCCTTGCAGCAAGAAAGCAGTTTAGGTTTTTCTGCATGAAGTTTGAATGTTCTCTCCAATCATTCTGGCTTCCTCCTGCAGTCCAAAACATGTCAGTTAAGTTGAGTAGTGTCTCTAAATTATCCTTTTGGTGTGAAGATGTGGTTGTTTGTCTTGTTTGTCTCTGCGTTGCCCTGGCAACCTGTCCAGGGTGTGCTTCTCACCCAAAGATTTCTGAACGGTAACATACCCCCCACATGCACACATAAAACGTTTGCAGCACCACAAACTTAAACCTGTCTCATCATTTATTCACACTGCGGCAGCCTGAGTGACCTGAGTTTTCTCTAGCTGTGTTTTTCCTAGAGTAACACCGCAGTCTCCCATCCCCGCGTGTGGCTGAGCAATGCCAGTCAGCTGGCTGAATGAAAGCCTAAAACATTTTTACTTTGCTTACGAAAAAACAGACACATTTGGGTTTTCTGTAGCATATGCTTACGGGTATTCTAGATTGTCTATGTTTGAATATCAATTTAAAAGTGAATAAATGTTACTAAAACAAATGTGTATCAAATAATTGCATAGATATAAAATTGTCGCAACTGTAAAAATTTTATTTGTACTTTTTTCCACAGCAACAGGAATAATTCATATTAAAGCAATTAGAACATATTACGCAGTGTTTAAAGCATTTCTGCAAATCTTATGGCATTGTGAATCTGTGGTGTTTTTATTCAAGGTTATAATACAATAGTAACCTCATACTGGCCCATGATCCACTTATCGATTTATCCATTTCTTTTCTCACTTTGCTTGACGTTAAGTTATAGAAGCATCAGATCCAGGAGGGAAGCTCAGACATTGTCCACTCTGCAGCTCTGTGTTTTGGAGGAGTCCAAATTGAAGTATCTTAGCTAAATTCAGATTTTGTAAAATGTCGGACGTTCTCTTGTATCCAGAATCTTGTTCACTCATTCAAAATGTATATTTCATGAGGTGACGTTTGAAATTCAGAAGAGCCAATTGGCTTGTTTCCTCCTTTACCATCACAGAATATAGAGCAATATCCCAATCAACGCAACACTCAGATCTGTCAATCCTTATCTTTCAATCCTGCCCTCACAATTGATTAAGGCAAAAAGACACTTAAACAGCTCCATTTACGATTGTGACAAATGCCCAAAACAGAATAAGCACTTAATCTTTGTTCAGTAATACCTTATGTTGAATTCCCACCTTTCTTTATGGTAGGGTTGAGAACTGCCACGGTCCTTTCTCTTATGTTGTATGGGTTTTCAGCCTCTGGATTTTCAAGCTGTCACATCTTCCTCTGGGGACAGGGAATAAATATTTTAACCGACTCTCTCTATTAACAGAAGCAGCTCTGACCTTGGTTGTGTTTGCGCTTTGGGCTGCTCCCCGCAGATATGTGAGATTTCTGTTAAAAAGTAAAAAAAGTAAAAGGGTCTCGGTTCCTTCTCATAAAAAGTTAGGCTATAGAGTCCTAGAGAGACATCTAGAAGGTCAAATAATGTCAATTTCCAAAGTCAGGTTATGTTACAAGACCATTTTGTTATAAACAGTGATATTTATGATAACCAAACCTAGTGCTTCATTAAATTGTTCTATAATTTCTTATTTATGTCTTTGGAGTATAGTGAGTGAAAAATAATTTACATTTCTTTTGTATTTACTAAAAGGAAGTATAATAAGAGAATGTTTTTGTACATTTTTAAACATTCTCAATGGTTTTACAGTATTTCTAACTGATGTCTTAGATGTTGCTTCAGTATTTCCACATATCTGTGTCTCCTTGTGATATTTTGTGAAGTGCACAGGTCCCTTGTGCAGCTAAACACCCACACAACATAATATTACCTCCCCCCTCACAGTTGGGATGCTGTTCTCAGGACTGTAAGCTTTTTTCTTTCTTTTTTTCAAATGTAATAGTGGTCATTAAGGCCAAGCACTTAAAATTATTTTTTTTATTAAACCACAGGACATGTTTCAAGAATTAAACTTTTAGTCTTGTGTTTATTTGCTAATTGTTTTTAAGTTCCTTTTGGAATAATAATATTTTCTTTTCTGAGTGTCATTCCCTGCGACAGACTGGCGACCTGTCCAGGGCGAACCCCGCCCCTCGCCCGGAACGTCAGCTGGAGATAGGCACCAGCAACCCTCCCGACCCCTCCAAGGGACAAGGGTGCAAAGAAAATGGATGGATGGATGGATGGAGTGTCATTCCAACCCATTTAGATATGCAATCTGCATAACTCTGATCATCTTCAGTCTTCAAAACGTCTTCAGACTTTGCCTTGAGGTTGATTAAAACATTTTGTATAAAAACATATTCATCTCTGCAACCCAGTAACTCTTCTTGTTCCTAAAAGGTGTGATCTTTGAACATTCCTGTGTTGTGTAGACATAATTGTTTGAACAAATGGATATGGCACCTTTGAGCATCTGAAAATACTATTAAAATTATTATGAGGTTACTTTGCAGTATTTAGATTTTTTGAATATCCCTTAATTCCACTCATCTTAGAAAAATTGGAGGGAGGATTTGGCCGACAGTTGGCCTAATCGTTCCTTACCAGACGGAGGGAAGAAGGAAGAAGGAATTGAAAGGTTTAATACAACTTTTTAGAGAGCACCTCTTTTACACTTGCAATCAATTGTACGCTCAATTTTTGAAGATTGCATGTGCCATATTTGGATTCTTTCAACACCTGGTCTTAAGATCAGAGAAGACATGGAACCACTGATTCCATCCAGAGGAGAAATCCCATAAAACTCGCAATCCAAAAGAAAATTAGGGATTAACCAATATGAGCTTTCAGCAGAGGAAAGTTTGTCTCCAAAAGGCTGTTTTTAGATAAAACAAAGTTAAGAGTTGGTAACTGTACTTCAGACAATGTTGGACAGCATGTTTTTAATAAATGCCTTATGGTTACACTCAGTGTTTTAATGGGGCTTAGTAGTTCTGTGATTGAGGTAAATCAATCATGATATATAGGTAGAGCACAATCCTGGACACATGTTTCTTATTGAAAGCCAGTAGAGTCATGTATGTTTTTTTTTCTTTTAATCAATTAACCTGACTGTGAACGTTACATGACAGTTCAATAGATTGATAGTAGTAATGCATATGATATCTAGATTGGATGAGTTAGGTTTCATTATATATGAAACTATTATGTACTCATTCATATTTAAGGGTACATAATCATAACCTTTATGATGGACACAAACTTTGAATCTGGCGTTCCCTCGCCCGGACGCGGGTCACCGGGGCCCCACTCTGGAGCCAGGCCTGGAGGTGGGGCACGATGGCGAGCGCCTGGT